>APFE031236562.1:64379-101450 GCA_000404065.3 Pinus taeda | reverse complement strand
TCTCATAGAATGGTGTGTATCTAGAGAGGGATAGCTCTTGTTTGGTTTGTTTGTCATTAGAGAGTCTCAGACTCCTAGGAAGGTTGGATTTGTCCGCAAATATAACTCATTCCGTGTGACACTAGATATTCAAAAGAAAATAGATCATGTTCCATTCATTCCACCAGAACCTCCTCAAAGGTACAAAAGTGCATTTTTTGAAGAATGTTTTTGATAAAATTTCGGGACCCCTCTCTAAATGCATGAGAGGGGTTTAAATACTAAACTATAGGTCCTAAAATAGATTATTACAAAAAATAGCTAAGGAGGTTTAAATAACCTTCCTCAGATTATGCTAAATGAAAGTAAAATAGAAAATAAACAAAGTGACTAACTCCTTTACATTTGATCCTTAAGATCACAGATATCTGTCATTGGTTTGAGCTGTGTCAGTTGGCCAATCACATATTTCAACTGTCTAGTAAATATAATGTCCGTTAGTGCTGGCATCATTTTTTGTGTGGAGGTGGTTAAGCATCGCAAGGTCATCCACTGGCTGTATGGTTTGACTAAGTATTGCTAGTATGCTTCCCAATTCAACTTTCTCATTTGTATGATTACCTCCTCCCTTTCCTTTGCCATCTATCTCCATTATTGTTCTAGTTGTTTGGCATTTGGAAGAAATCCTAGTATAGATTTTGCAACCAGGTTGGCGCCATGTAGATTTTTGTTTATGGCTTCAATGATGCTGTTTGCTACTACTACCATGACCGCTGTTGCCCTTTCTGCTTGTTTGAGTCGAGAACCCTAGTCTGCAAATAGAATTTCTTTATGCGATTCCTCCAGTTTTGGAAAATCAGCCTTCCTCCCATCTTCTGATTCTCACCAGGTGATAAAGCTAGAAATCCTTTGATGGATTTCTTCATACTCAAGTCTCATGTCGACGACTTGGCTTGTTAGCTTATCACTGAGCTTGTAATAAGGACTTATTTGCGAGATTTTATGGCACCAAACTTTCTTTTGTTTCATTAGCTTGGAGTTAAGGATGAGTGCTTCTTTTACGAACTGATCGATTTGCGGACCGTCTTTATACTTATCTGTCATAGCTTGAATCTGCACATCTTTTTTTGCTAGGCTGGCTTGATGTTGTATTTGCATCTGTTCAAACTCCTACTGAAGCTTAGCTATTTGTAACTCTACTTGTTGGTTAGAATTTTCTTACTCTAATTGTTGTTCCAATAGTAAAATATTTTGTTCCTTTTCTCTCAAAAACATTTGGACCTTTGTCGCTTTATCAATAGTTGCCATGGCATAGGCTCCTGCAAGTTGCGACAGTCTCGTAAGGTTTTCTGATGGGTCCATAGGCGAATCTTTCCAGACAATGTCCATTGGTTCATTGTTGGGAGTGGTAATAGCTATGTCATCTAACTTTCTTTTCTTCCTCTACCTTTTGATGAAAACTTTGTGGGTAGGGCTATAAAACACATATAACGGTGGGATTTCCTCAATTCTAAAAATAATTTCAGAAGTGGGGGTGAGAGGAATGAGCTCCATGTCTTGAGTGCCTATAGTTTTCTCCACTGTAATTTCTTGAGTTGATTTGTGTTGTGGAGTCTGTATTTCAAATATTTGTTCCTCTATATGGAGCTTCTTATTAAAATGTTCCCTTCTTTTGCTAAATCAACAACTGGGGGTTTCACTGACTGAGTGGAAGTAGAGTGAATTTCAGCTTGTTTCTTTGCTGAGGTTTGCTCGAATGCTTTCTCTGTAGTTTCGGCTGTGTGCCTTTCAGGCTCTATGTTTTTATTGCCCCCTTTTTGAGACTATTTCTGTGAGTGCTCTGACTCACCAGTATACTTCTCCTAGGACTCTGTTTCAGAATCTTCTTTGGAATTTTCTTTGGAGCTTTCCTCTAAGCCTACAATGGGAGTTGGATCCCTTATTGGTTCAATCTGTAGCAGGTCTAATGGGACCTTTAATAATATCCTCTCTCTATATTCACGGAAGGCTTCAAGATCATCTGGGGAAAAAAGTAATGCCATATGTGTCGCTTCTGAAAATGTTTCCTTCTGTAGGAAGAGGTCATCAAAGGCATCTTTCTCATGGGTGAATGGTTTGACTTTCACCATAGTAGTGAAGTCTTTGGTGGTGCCATTTGGGTCATGTTGCCTTCTTGGGAATGTAGTAAATTTCATAGATTTCATAATCTTTGCTTCTTTTCATGCATGTCCAAAATCATGTAGTGCAAATGCACCACATTCCAACGACAATGTAGGCCAAATGGCCCTTTTCTGTTCCTTCAATCCTTTGCTCAACCCACCTTCCCCTGCTATATGGTAGGCTATCTCCATGGCCATTAACTTGTGGGGAACATAGTATGGGAGGACATGTAGTGAAACAATGCTCGTAAATGTCTCCTCCCCAAACCATCTAGCTACATGTAGGATATCTACTTCAACTTCTCTAGAAACCCTAGGGGCATTTCTGTTGTAGACTTGTTTATGGATATGAAGCATAACTCCTTGACAAATTTTGTAAAAATGGGGGTGAAACTGAGGCTCTCAAATACTCTTATGATATATATGGATAGGAAGCAGGTCTTGCACAGTCCACTTCCATCCCATGATAGGAAATTTGGAGCCAAAACAGATTGCGTCCATTACATAGGCACTCATGAAAAATGGAGGGTAAGCCCTTGAAAAGATACTCCTCTTTCTCTTATCCTCCATAATAGCTTTCACCAAATTATCAGACAAAATTTGGGCCCAATTCATTATTGTTTCATTTACAGCTACATCTATTAATGACAACCATTCTAGGGAAAATTTGGTACTATCGGGCTTGTCGAACATTCTACATAGAATGTCTACTGCAAAACTATGAGGAGGAGAGATATATGCCGTAGAATACATACCCATCTTATCCTTTTTGATCTTGCATTCGTTTTTTGTCCAGGTCCGCGTGACGTCTATTGGGTCTTCATTCTCCTTAGAAAATTTCTCGAGGAACTGTTTATTGTAGAGATTCTGTGGCTCTGGTAGATTGTACATAAGCCGCAGGTTGCCTGGTGAAAAAAAATCCCATAACCTCTTGCCTAATATTCTTGAATTCTTTGTTCGAGATGTCCACCTGATCAAATATCCACTTAACCATATCTGTATATGGAATTATGTTCAGTCTTGCGGCTATGTGGTGCATAAATGAGCATGTTGTCTCGAAGAAGGAGGTGTTGGAGGAAACATGACCATGGGCTGTGGCCTTTGTTACCAGAAGTCTTGCTTTTTCCTTTTCTAATAAATCATACATGGCCTCCCATGTTGAGGTTCCTTTGTATTTGCTGCATGTAGTGTCAGAGAATAGAGGGATCATTTCTAATTTTTCAGATGCAGTTTCCTTTCCTCTCTTTTCCATTGCTCTCAACAAATCTTGCTGTGGATTGTTCCTGAAAATAGAGAAAAGAAGAAGCTATCGGATAGACAAAAGTAAAAAGGAGCAAAAGAATGAATGGTATAGATAATCTTGAAAAGGTGACAAGAAAGGAGTTTTTATTAAACGCGAGCGAGAAGATATTGTATCACGTCGAGTGACTTTTCAAACATAAATTTCATTAACCCATACTAAATTCCCAATAAGGGTTCCTTATCCCTAGCTTCATTGCTCATTAATGTTTTGCATCTTAAGTCGGGAAATACATTTCTTAGGGTGGAGAACTTTTTAATTGCGAAAATGTCGATTTTGCGATTTGCGATGCAATATCGCAAATCACATTATCACATTTTGTGTGTGCGCTTTCTTTAACATTACTTTAGTTTCTGCGAGATGTGAAATGCAATACATTCTTTATTAGTTTTCAAAGCATAGCTTATTTGATAGTATTTTCTTTGTAAAGCCCTTTTTGTTGCACAACGGACTTGAATGTTTTTTATAACATAAGTGGCAATCGGGTCCGGGCTTTCGTCACATTTCGCAATATCGCATGGTTGGTAAGGTTTCAGAGCTTTCTTAAGGGTTTCCAATGTGATGTGATAAGGGTGAACGTGTCATCGCAATATTGCATATCGCATGGTTAAATATACTTTGTGAGGATGCACCCTTTGTAAGTGGCGATAGTGATGTGAGTCTTATTTTAATAAGAAACGTTTTTGGACTTAGTTCAAATGAAAAAACCTAATAGTTTCAAGGTTAAGCGTGATACTCCCTTTTGATCACTTTTCACGAGTTTTGGTCGTTAACATGGATTTTGACACGTTTTATCGTTAGCATTTTCTATCTTTTGAAAGGGCTTCATCTTGATATCTTGCTTTATTCCAAAAATTTAACAAGAAAAATGCCTATATGCTAAATTTATTTTTTTGGAAGGATTTTTTTTTAGGGGGTCCCATTTATTAATAGAATATTAGCTATTATTTTAAAAAATGTGGGGGGGGGGGGGGTGGGTGTTGTTGAATAACACAACAATTGGCGATTCGCTGGAAGAACCAATTATCTCTGATATTTTTTTGAAATTTCTAAAAACTTCCAAAATAAAGGTAGTTTAGAAAATAAAAATACATGAAATATAAGATAAGTAACATTACTCTGAATAATAAAAACAATATCTACCTAACTATCATCCTTTTCAATATGAAAGTTGCTTTTTTTACATCATCCATTACTTGGTTTTAAAGATAAAAATAGGGGGACTCTCACAAATCAGCTTTTAGGTGTACTCAATTGTCATAGGTAGAGCCTCTATTGCCAGTAGACATCCATAGTCTTGACAGGGTTACCTTTTAACCAACAATGATCCAGTATCCCATCTAGATAAGAATTAAATATTTCAAGATAAGTTCATATTTATATACTTGTTATTCTTTACTAAAAAATTCTCGTTTCTATAAAATTTTCATTTTACTCCTTAAAGGCCATTGTCTTGGTTTGGTAACCAAAATTGACAATGCCATTCACTAGTTGTAACTTAACTGAACAAGTTGACTCTTGATGAGACCCCTTTCCTTTTGATTGATACAATCTCAAGCCATTAGCCTATTTTGATGTGCAGTATTGGTAATGTCAGCTATTTATTTCCTTATGATCATGGTAAGCTAGCTCTCGATGAGACCTCTTATCCTTTAAGTTTAAGCATATTTTAGAATTACACTCTAAAAAATGAAAGCTTACTAGATGGGGAGAATCATTGACTCCTTAAGAGTTTATGGATGACAATTGTAGTGTTAAAGATGCTTTTTTGTAGGAGACTTTGCTTTGTTACAAATACTTTTATTGACTGATGGGAGGGCAAAGGTTTCTTTATAAAGTTGAGGTTTAGCAAAGGAAAAATAATTTCGGTAGAGAATAAGTAATTTCAGAGTAACAGAACTTAACCGATGTTTCAAATGCGAAAGTCATCTTCTTAACAATCTCTACTTATACAAGCAAAAAGTTAAAATATAAAAGAGACTATTATTTGTAAAGCCAAAAGTAAATGCTACTCAACTTTTATTTCTCCTAAAAAGTAAAGGAAATAATATACAAGGAATAGAAGAGGTCATATTCTATGAAAAATATTTCTTGAGGATTTTCCCATTAACATGTAGTGATTCTCTCTTGCCTAATAAACCTTGCAATAAAAATATTGACGGGCCTATTTTTTCCACAATCTGAAACGGGCCAAGCCACATTCATTGGAACTTGATATTATTACCTTTCTCCTCGCATGCTTTATCCCATTTCAATACCAAGTCTCCGAGTTGAAAGAATTTTGAACTTACAGAATTTGCATCAAAGGAAGCTTTGAATAACTGTTGGTGATGTGCGTGTGTAATTTTAGCCTTTTCCCTTTCTTCTTCGAGCTTAAGGATTTGTAATTGTCTCACTTGCATAGAAGAGGAAGGAGTTTCTTCAATAAATTTAACTAGGGCTAAAGAGGGAATAGCTACATTTGTAGGGAGGACAACTTCTTTCCCATAGTACAAATTAAAGGAGAAGTGCCTATGGAGGCCTTCTATGTTATTCGATCTGCCCATAGAGAAAATATTAATGACTTATGCTAGTTTTTTTGACTTTGATCAAAGATTCGTTTAATAATCCTTATGAGATTTTTGTTTGTAGATTCGGCCAAGCCATTTCCTTGAGGATAATAGTTAGCAAAATATTAAAATTTAAAACCTCTTTTGAGAGAAATTTTTGTCATAGCATTGCCTGAAAAATAAGATGCATTATCAAACATAAGGGCAGATGGAAGACCAAATCTGGTAATAATAAACTGATCGATGAATTCAATGATGTTTTCATAATTGTCTACCTTAAGCGGAATTTCTTCCACCCATTTTGTAAAGTAATTAGTTGGTGTAAGGATAGAGGAGTGAGGAGTGATCTCACCTATTATGTCCAGTTCCCATTGTTCAAATGGTTGTTCAATGTTGACTGGTTGCAATGGCAATGCAGATTTCCTCTGTTTGCCAGTAGTTGTTTGAAAAACTTTACATTTCCTTACATAACTGTGTGCATCCTTGAATAAGGTTGGCCAATAATAGACAACATGCAGGATTTTATGTGCAATTGTGTCCCCTCCAAAATGTCCACCTGCTGGTCCATCATGGAGTTTATGCAAAGCCTTTTCTACCTCATATTTTTCAAGGCATCTAAGCAAAACATAATCATAATTTATTCTAATAACACATTTTTGATGATTTGGTATTGTCTAACTTTTAGTCTCAAAGCTCTTTTTCTTTGGTAACTTAGTTGTGTGGGGGCATACCCATTTCTTAAATAAAATATGATATCAACGTATATGGATTTAATGTCATTAAGGCTTACCTCATATACTTGTATACCATCACTTGAATCTTGTAGCGCTGATAAGTTGGATGCTTTTGCTAACATTCTACAAAAACCTTAACCTTTTACAATTTTAGCTGATCCGATTTCAATGTCATATTCTTGCAGTGTTGTTACCTAATTTTCCCTCTTCTTACCTACATCCCTTTGTATTAATAGATTTCTCACTACTGAGAATGGGACTACTACCTTGGTGTGGGTTTTGAGGAGCAAGGGTCTGAAATGCTTTATTGATTTGAAAATAGCAAAAGCTTGTTTTCAACATCTGAATAGTTCAATTCAGCCCCCTGTAGATTAGAGCGAAAGAAAGAAATTGGTGCCTCAATTTTATCATCATTGACCTGTGTTAATATAGTTGCATATGATTTCTAGGAAGCAAAAGTACATAAATTAAATGATTGGAAAAATTCGGAGTTGCTAAAGAGGGAAAATTTATGATTTCTTGTTTAATCATATTAAAGGCTTCATGCTCTATATGTCCCCATTTAAAAATATATTTTTTCTTAATCATGGATTGAAGAGGTAAAACAATTCATGCAAAGTTAGGGACAAATCTTTTGACAAAATTTATCTAACCTAGGAAAGATTGCATAAATTTTTTGTTATGAGGTAAAGGAAATTCAAAATTTTCTCTTATTCTATCAGGATGAATGTGAATCCCTTCTTTGGATACAATGAATCCAAGGAGATTTAATTCACTTAATGCAAAGAAATATTTCTTGGGATTAAGAGAAATTCCATACCTCTTACAACGCTCAAAGATTTGTTTTAAATCTTTTAGATGATTACTGTGCTTTTTGGAGTATACAGTTATATCATCTAAATAGATTACCACTGATTTGTTTACCAAACATTTAAAAGCTATGTCCATGGCACGTTGCACTAGCATTGATTAATCCAAATGACATCTTCTGATAGGCATAGGTGCCCCATTTGGTTCTAAATGTAGTCTTTAGCCAGTCATCTGGATGTACTAGAATGTGATCATAACCTGAAAATCCATCCAGGAAAGACATTAGTTCTGAGCCTTCTTGTCCTTCTGACAAGCTTTGTTGAGATTGTGGAAGTCTATACATATTCGAATATCACCATTATTTTTTCTGACTGGGAAAAGGTTGGAGACCCACCCGGAATGTCTGTCAGGGAAAATAATCTTGGCCTTCAACAATTTATTCAATTCAGATTTGATCTGATTTTCTAAATTTGGATGAATCTTTCTCAATTTTTGATGCACAGGTTTTTCATCATATGTCATGGGGATGGTATGTTGAATTATAGAAGTGTCATATGTTTTAAGATCTTCATAGTTCCACGCAAAGACATTATTATATTTCTTCAACAAATGTATGAAGTCTGATTTTTCATTTGACGTAAGACCAAGGCCTAGATTGATATTTTGAGGTTTAAGGTCAGTTCCAAGATTAACTAATTCAAACCTCAAATTTGAACTCTGAAGTTCTGAGTTGGTGGGTCTTTTGAATCTGTCTTTAAGGTCATATAAGTATTCTAGCTTAACCACAGACTTAGGTATGGCATTCATAGTTGCTTCTTGCTTAAGCTGGTTGTCATGTTGATCTTCATGAATTATCTAGTCATCATAAGAGCCTTCTGATGTCAAAAATATTATGATATTCTGATCGTTATTAAAGAATCGCCAATTGGTGAAATTTTTGGGAAATAAAGGCCTAAAAATCAATTCAATAGAAAAGCGATTGGGACTGTAATCTCTTGGTGGAATGAGCTTGGAAGCCACATTAGCCAAAAGACCGACGCTTGCATTTTGTCGTGTTGGTATAGGGGAAATATTAAACGCTGTAAAGTGAGAAGTAAGGTCTTGGACTAATGATTGGTAATGTTCCAAATGTGCATACAAACAATGTATAGTATTTCTTGTTTTATCAATCTCCAAACTCTTGAAGATGTTTGATGTTAAGGCTAATGTCTTTATACAGACCTTTAACTAATGCTTCATATTCAACAATGTTGTTTGTGCAATCAAATTCAAGTCTGCATGGTAATATAGTTTTTCCCCTTCTAGGCTAACTAATATGCATCCTGCTCCTACTCCATCGTTGGATTTAGATCCATCAAAAAATAATTTCCAAAATAAAGAGCTAACTACAGGTTTATCTACAAAATTTATACACTTAGAAGTATCTGTTTGAGAAATGTTTTCAACTTGCGATACAACAAAAGTTTCCAAGAAGGGTGAAGTATTTGCATTCAAATTTCCTAGAAATGATTCGAATGAGTAGTTTTTGATGATATTGCTGCTATACGTGACTGGTTCATTCTCTCCTTCTAATTCTGTAACAATATGCTTTTGATGTTTTTGGTGATCAACCCTTATTTGATTTGGCTTTCCATTATAGGGAAGCCACATGTGAGACCAGTCAGTTGCAAAATAACCATGGAGCTTTTCTGACCAGTCTCTACTAAGGATTAAGTAGTAGAACTCTGGAATATTAGCTATAAGAATGTTAATGACTTGACACACGTTAGGGTTCGATGAAAGTCTAATGGTAACTTGATTAAGTTTTCCTATAACTTCGACCTGCGGTTTAACTGCACAATGCACACAATATATTTTTGAGGCTGAACATTCAATTTCGCACAAACTGTTCTTGTTAAAATGTTAGAAGAATCTCCAGAGTAAGCTAAACAGTTGTGTAGATTTTTATTGAAAATTTCAAAAGTCAATAGAAATGGAGGAGTATGGGATTTAGATATTCCTTTGATTAGAGCAATATCGATCTGATTGATTCTCTCTAGTGAGGTGTTAGGGGCCTTCCCATTTCTTGGGCAAATTGCGAGACTACAACAATAGGAAGAGGCAGAGTAGGGACTGCTTTGAGTTCTTTAAGCAAAAACTTTTGCTAATGTTTCAACTTGCTAAGCTCATGAAAGGTAATGCTTGTCCTAGTATTTTTCATATCACCCACAATGTTATATTCCATTTCATTGGATATTATCAGGGTTTTAGCTGGAGGTGAAGAATTTGATTGTAGAGGAGAGGTTTGGGTAGATTTAGATGAAGATTTTTTACTTGTTGTTTTGTCCTCGGGAGCTAGAGTTGATACCTTCTGCTTTGTATTTGTTTGTGGTAAATCAATAGGGCTTCTACTTCGGGTTGTAATAGGTAGTGCTTTTTGTGTATCTTCATTAGGAAGGATAAAATCCCACATTCCTTGTAATTCGACCACTTCTTCATCATCTGTTTGTTCTTTAGTTGTTGAGACTTTGTCTTCATCTACATCAGATTAAACATTTGACATAGTGCTTGGAGGCTTAGGATTAGTGGAGGGATTCCTTTTATATGGCCTAAAATATTTCTCTGAGGAAGTCTCAGCTACTTGTTTCTTGATATCAACCATTTCATTAGACATGGTTTGAGGACTTTTTGTAAACCTTCAATATCAAAAGGATCTTTAGGTGGTTTTTTCTTAGATTCATCCCTAAAAGTCACTTTCTTGGATTTTCGTTCTTCTAAAGGATTTTTCTTATCTAAGGCTAGAATTCGTTTTTCTACAACTATTGCTTCTTTCATGTTTTCTGCCAAAGTTGGTTTGGCAGCTCTATCGATGTAAATAGTTGCTTTTGAAGGGAGAGAAGAAATGTACCATTCATTTTGGACTTCATCGCTGGGCTTGGATGTCGTTGGTATTTTATTCAATAACTTGTTGAAACGAGTTTTGATCAGATATTTAGGTCCAAATTTCAAATTGGAGAGATCATTGAGAAGGGTAGCCATGGATTTGTCATCTCCAAATTTGGTTAGGAACCACTATTGAAAGGAATCCCAACTATTAATAGAACCTAATGGTAATGAAAAGTACCATGATCCTTCTGATCCTTGTAAGGTATAAGGAAATAATATTACAACTGCATCTTCTTCTACTACTTCGTTTAGGTTAATGGACAACATAAAATTGTTTATTTGTTCCTCAACTAGTAGGCCATTATCAGGATTGAACTTTGGTAGCCACTTTTCAGGATGGGCTGGCAATTGGTGTAAAGGCCCTGCGATCCGTACAACTCTTGGATTTATCCATGGCCTTAGAGGGTTTTGAGCCATCACTGGTATTTGCGTAGAGGAAGATGTTCTAGTGGTTTAAGGTGATTGGGTAGAGGAGGCTTTTGCTCTAGTACCTATGTAAATCATGATCTGGATTTGTGAGGTGGGTGATTGATCTTGTGATGAAACGGATGGAATGAATGAGGATGATTGAATTGATGAAGAGAGAACCTCATTATGGGATGTAGATGGTGTCTTCTTAGCTCTCTTATGGCTTGGTATAGGGAATTCGAATGGGGGGATCCCAAACTTCTCACTTTGTTCTCTAGTGAACCTTTGAGATGAAGCAAACTAAGAAGTAACACTATCTTGGGATAACTCAGATTCTTCTTGAGATATCAAAATCCCCTATAACTTATGAAGAAAATATAGGAATTTAGGGGTTTCTATACAAGAAGAATGATCTGGCTTCTTTGGAATTTTAGTAGTGGGTTCTAAGGGTGTCTTTACAACTTCTTTCTTAGGATTCGGAGATTTGGAGTGCAATCAAGAAGTTGGAGGTGAGGGTGAGGGAGTTTTATTCTTGGAATGGCTTGTTGGTTTGAATTTACTTGCCATTCATAGTTAGGCCCTCCTTCTAGTGCAAAAATGTTGAAGCCTCGAAAATCGTTGCTACAACATGGGGGAAAACCACCTGGTCCAGGCCTTGGTTAGCAGCTTCTTTTCCGTTTTGTGTAGTGGCTCCGACTGGGGATAATGAAACAAATTTTCCAAAAGAGATTTTGATAGTGTTGATGGGGTGATATATGATGTAACAGGGGAATGATTAAGCTAAGTGTAATCTAATCTAAGCTATTTAGACACATGCATATATCCTAGTTTGAACATTATTAAACTATAACTATGCTCGGGAATAAAGTAAAGTATGTGATCTACAATAATGTCCTATAACAATTGGTAATAAAGATCATTCAACTACAATAAGAAGTGAAACTTTTTAACAATAATTGTTTTGGATAAATAGTTAGCCAAAACGATTGTGAAAGATATATCGCATATAGAATCGTTCATATATTCAACATAAAGTTAAAACCAACACCATACAAAAGTGCAATAATGCTAACCGTAATTCAAACTTTCATACATAAAATAATTTGAAGAAAAGTTATTGCCTGATACATAAATAAAACATAATAATAAGATAAAAATACCATATATGATAAGTTCTACTCATGTGATTCAACAATATAAACCTAATTCGAATCAATCCAACATCATATAAGAGTGAAAAAGTGAAATTTCAGTGGAGAATGCCAAATGTTCAAAAGAAAATAGATCATGTTCCATTTATTCCACTAGAACCTCCTCAAAGGTACATAAGTGCATGTTTTGAATAATGTTTCTGATAAAATTTCTAGACCCCTATGTAAATGCATGAGAGGAGTTTAAATACTAAACTATAGGTCCTAAAATATATTATTACAAAAAATAGTTGAGGAGGTTTAAATGACCTTCCTCAGATTATGCTAAATGAAACTAAAATAGAAATAAAACAAAGTGAATAACTCCTTCGCATTTGATCCTTAAGATCACAGATATGTGTCATTGGTTTGAGCTGTGTCAGTTGGCCGATCACAGATTTCAACTGTCTAGTAAATATAACGTCTGTCAATGTTGGCACCATTTTTGTGTGTGGAGGTGGTTAAGCATCGCAAGGTCATCCACTAGTTGTATGGTTTGACTAAGTATTGCTAGTAGGCTTTCTAATTCAGCTTTCTCATTTGTCTAATTACCTCCTCCCTTTCCTTTTCTGCTTGTCTCCATTGTCTCTCTAGTTGTTTGGCATTTAGAAGAAATCCTAGTATAGATTTTGCAACCAGGTTGGCACCATGTAGATTTTTGTTTATGGCTTCAATGATGCTATTTGTTGTTGCTGTTGTGACCGTCATTGCCCTTTCTGCTTGTTTGAGCCGAGAATCCCAGTCTGCAAATAAAATTTCTTTATACGATTCCTTCGGTCTTGGAAAATTAGCCTTCCTCCCATTTGCTAATTCTTTCCAGGAGATAAATTCAGAAATCCTTTGATGGATTTTGTCATACTCAAGTATCATGTCAACGATTTGGATTGTTAGCTTATCACTGATCTCACAATAAGGACCTACTTGCGATATTTTCTAGCACATAGCTTTCTCTTGTTTCATTAGTTGGGAGTTAAGGTTGAATGCTTATTTTGTGAACTATATTTATACTTCTCTGTCATAGCTTGAATACACACATCTTTTTCTGCTAGGCTGGCTTGATGTTGTATTTGCATCTGTTCAAACTCTTGCTGAAGCTTGGCTATTTGTAACTCTACTTGTTGGTTAGATTTTTCTTGCTCTAATTGTTGTTCCAACAACAAAACCTTTTGTTCCTTTTCTGTCAACAACATTTGGACCTCTGTCGCCTTATCAATAGTTGCCATGGCATAGGCTCCTGCAAATTGCAACAGTCTCGTAAGGTTTTCTACTGGGTCCATGGGCGAATCTTTCCAGACAATGTCCATTGGTTCATTGTTGGGAGTGGTAATAGCTGTGTCATCTAAATTTATTTTCTTCTTCTGCCTTTTGACGACAACTTTCTGGGTAGGCCTATAAAACACATCTAATGGAGGAATTTCCTCAATTATCAAAATAATTTTAGAAGTGGGGTGGTAGGAATGAGCTCCACATCCTGAGTGCCTATAGTTTTCTCCGCTGTAATTTCTTGAGTTGATTTGTGCGGTGGAGTTAGTATTTTAGATGTTTGTTCCTCTGTATGGAGCTTCTTATTAAAACATTCCCATTCGTTTTCTAAATCAACAATTGGGGGTTTCATCGACTGAGTGGAAGTAGAGTGAGTTTCAGCCTGTTTCTTTGCTGATGTTTGCTCAACTGCTTTCTCTGTAGTTCTGGCTATGTCCTTTTCGGACTCTCTGTTTTTATTGGCCCCTTTTTGAAGCTGTTACCGCGAGTACTCTAACTCATGGGTAGACTTCTCCTAGGACTTTGCTGCATAATCTTCTTTGGAATTTTCTCTGGAGCTTTCCTCTAAGCTTACACTGGGAGTTGGCTCCCTTATTGGTTCAATATATAGCAGGTCCAATGGGACCTTTAATAATCTCCTCTCCCTATATTCATGGAAGGCTTCAAGATCATCTAGGGAAAAAAGTAGTCATGCCATATGCATCACTTCTGAAAATGTTTCCTTTTGTAGGAAGAGGTCATTGAAGGCATCTTCCTCATGGGTGAATGGTTTAACTTTCAACATAGTAGTGAAGTCTTTGGCGGTGCCATTTGGGTCATATTGTCTTCCTGGGAATGTAGTCAATTTCAGAGATTTCATAATCTCTGCTTCTTTGCATGCATGTTCAAAATCGTGTAGTGCAAATGCACCATATTGCAATGGAAATGTAGGCCAAATGGCCCTTTTCTGTTCCTTCAATCCTTTGCTCAACCCATCTTCCCTTGCTGTTTGGTAGGCTATCTCCTCGGGCATTAACTTGCCGGGGACATAGTATGGGAGGACATGCGATGAAGTAATGCTCCCAAATACTCTGATATATGTAAATGTCTCCTCCCCAAACCATCTGGCTACAAGTATGATATCTACTTCAACTTCTCTAGAAAACCTAGGGGAATTTTTGTTGTAGACATTTTTATGGATAGGCAACATAAATCCTTGACGAATTTTGTAAAAATGGGGGTGAAACTGAGACTCCAACATACTCTTATGATATATATGGATAGGAAGTGGGTCTTGCATAGTCCACTTCCATCCCATGATAGGAAATTTGGAGCCAAAATAGATTGCATCCATTACATAGGCAATCATGAAAAATGGAGGGAAAGCCCTTGAAGAGATACTCCTCTTTCTCCTATACTCCATAATAGCTTTTGCTAAATTATCAGACAAAATTTGGCCCAATTCATTATTGTTGCGTTTATGACTGCATCTATTAATGAAAGCCATTCTAGGGAAAAATTTGGTACTATCAGGCTTGCCAAACATTCTACATAGCATGGCTGCTGCAAAAATATGAGGGAGAGAGATAGATGCTGTAGAATACATACTCTCTTATCCTTTTTGATCTTGCCTTCGTTTTTTGTCTAGGTCCGCGTGACATCTGCTGGGTCTTCATTCTCCTTAGCAAATTTTTTGACGAACTGTTTATTGTAGAGATTCTGTGGCTTTGGTAGATTTTACATAAGCCATAGGTTGTTTGGTGAAAAAGATCCCATAACCTCCTGCATGCTATTCTTGGATTCTCTATCTTAGATATCCACCTGATCAATTATCCACTTAAACATATCCGTATATGGAATTATCTTCGGTCTTGTGGCTATGCGGTGCATAAATGAGCATGATGTCTTGAAGAAGGAGGCATCGAAGGAAACATGCCCATTGACTATGGCCTTTGTTACCAAAGGTCTTGGTTTCTCCTTTTCTAATAAATCATTCATGGCCTCTCGTGTTGAGGTTCCTTCGTCTTTGCTGCATGTAGTGTCAGAGAATAAAGGGATCATTTTTTATTTTTTAGGTGCGGTTGCCTTTCCCCTCTTTACCATTGCTCCTAATGACTCTTGTTGTGGTTGTTCCTAAAAATAGAGCAAAATAAAAGCTGTCAGATAGACACAAGTAAAAATGAACATAAGAATGAATGATACAGATAACCTTGAAAAGGTGACAAGAAAGGAGTTTTTATTAAACGCGAGTGAGAAGATATCGTATCACGTCGAGCAACTTTTCAAACATAAATGCCATTAACCCGTACCAAATGCCCACTAAGGGTTCTTTATTCCTAGCTTTATTGCTCATTAATGTTTTATATCATAAGTTGGAAAATAAACTTTTTAGGGTGGCAAACTTTTCAACTGTGAAAATGCTGATTTTGCGATTTGCGATGCAATATCGCAGATCGCATTATCACATTTCGTGTGTGCGCTTTCTTTAACATTCCATTGGTTTATGAAAGATGCAAAATGCGGGACTTTATTTATTAGTTTTCAAAGCATTATTTGGTAGGATTTTCTTTGTAAAGCCCTCTTCTTTGCGTAATAGACTTGAGTGTTTTTTATAACATAGTTGGCAAGCGAGACTGGGCTTCCGTTGCATTACGCAATATCGCATGGTTGGTACAATTTCAAATATTTCTTAAGGGTTTCCAATGCGATGCGATAAGGGTGAACATGTCATTGAAATATTGCATATCACATGGTTAAAGATACTTTGTGAGGGTGTGCCCTTTGTAAGTGTCGATATGCGATGCAGGCCTTATTTTAATAAGAAACATTTTAGGAGTTAGTTCAAATGAAAAAAACTTACTAGTTTCGAGGTTAAGCTCGGTAATCCCTTTTGATCGCTTTTCAAGAGTTTTGGTCGTTAACAGGTATTTTGACATGTTTGATCGTACGATATGTGAAATGGTGAGCATTTACTAGCTTTTCAAAGGGTTTCATCTTGATATCTTGCTTTATTAAAAAAAATTAACAAGAAAATGCCTAAATGCTAAATTTATTTTTTGGAAGGATTTTTTTTTTTAGGGTCCTCATTTTATTGATAGAAATATTAGATATTATTTTAATATATAGGGTGGGGGGATTGTTGAATAACACAACACAAGTCAACAACAAAATTAACAAGCACACTTCAGGTACCCATTGTAATTTTAATTTGTAATTATTCATTATTATGCACTTACATGTGCTTTGCAGGCAAAGGTAAGTTGAAGGGTATTTTGTTTTGTTTTGAGATTGGTTTTGCCGGGAAAATTTTGCATGCAGGTAGAAGAAGATTCAAGTAAAAATTCAAGCAAGAATTTAAGAGTAGAAGTATCAAATCAAAGGAATCATTGCAACAGGACATCCTTTGAAGAAATCACAATGATTCGTATATCGTGAAGAAGTGTCAAGGCCAAGAGTCATCATTGTAATGTTGTAAAAGAGTCATTTGTAAAAGTGTCATCATTGGAAGAGTCATTAATGTAAAAGAGTCAATATACCTAGAGTCTAAAAATCCTTATTGGGAAGTATAGGAGTCTTTGTTGAGATGATGTCATTGTTGGGTTGCAGGTCATAGTGCGATTGGGTGTTCGGTCAAAATCATTGTAAATCATATTCTATCATGGCTCATTTTCCCTAGTACGGGAGTCCACAATTTTGTATTTAATTTTTGTCTTTATACGGTGGTAGGGTGGTGCTAGGCAAGTGGATGAATTCGCCTACAGGTTGGGGCTTGTGAACACTTCAGGGTGGTAGGGTGGTGCTAGGGTGAGTTGTGGCTAGCTAGGGTGTTGGGGAATCCCTTTAGTTGATTACTGAAGAAACCAGGGCATTGGAGCATCCTTCCAGTGGAAGATGGAGAAGAATGATTTTATAGAATTCTAGGAAGTTGTTGCTTTCATTTCAGTTGGGGATGTGTTAGTGTCGGTATCTTCATCCCTCCATCAGTGATCAAATTCTCTTGTTGCACTGCATGTTAGGTGTTTCATCCGATCAGTTGCATTCCATTAGGATCATGTATCATCTGATGGTAGGGGCATATTATACATTTTCCCTCATGTTCTTTACTTGCTGGCCCATTTTCATTCATTTAAATCACATGCAATCATTTTTTGTCTTTAAATCTGCAAAAGTCATTTTTAGGGTTTTAGGTCTCATTAGGTCTAAGGTTTCGTCAATAAGGTCTTGTCAATGTTCAATAAAGGTCAGCAGGCGCATGAGGAGGTCAAATAAAGTTTCAGCAACAAAAATTTCCATAATCACATGCTCAGTGATTGATTTTTTCCTCAAAACTCTGTTTTGAGGAAAAACATAGTTTTTATGTTTCATGTAATTTCATTTTCTCTATATGTAATAATGTTAGAAGTAGCCCTGGTCACTTTACCAAGCCTTAGCTACTTCAGTTCCTGCAAAAGAAACAAAATGCCAAAGTATTTAGTCCATCAAAGGCAAAAAGTAAATCAAACTGCCCAAAAACAGAGTTTAAAGCAAGTGAAAATCAAACCTTAGCAAAGTGGGTTTTCATAACTAAAAAATTAAAGCCATTGCTATATAAAGTATATTCATAGCAAAGAGGTTCATTTGCATGCCAAAAGTGAAGGAGAGAAAGTGTATTTGTGTTTCAAAGGCCAAGAGAGCAATTTTTGGCCAAATCAAGGAAAATTGCAGGTGCAACACACCTGGATCGGGGCGCGGCGCATAGAGCCAGTGCGGCACACCGGAAAATAGTGTGCAGTGTAATTCTATAACAGGTGAGGCACATAGAGTAAGTGTGGCACACCAGTGAGGTGGCGCGGCGCACAGGTCTACAAGGCCCGAAAATGCTCACAACTTCCTCCAAACTCTCAAAATTGCTAAATTCTCCATTGTCCAAGTAAGTTGATGCTCCCTCATGATCAATGAATGAGTTTGTCTTAGTCTTCTTGATGATTGAATAGGGAAATAATGAAACCCTAGTTCCTTGCAGTTTGATGAAAAACTATTGCATAGGGTTTACAAATTGTATTTTTTGCTGCTAAACCTACTCCTCTCATTTTCACTCCCTTACTCCCTCACTTCATTTCCTCTCTCGCTTTTCATTCATATTTCCCATTCCATATTCCCCATATTCCTAAACTCCTAACCTAAATCCCTAAATCCCACTATCCCAAACCCTAGTCAAATATCACCAAACCCTAATTGCTATTCCCAAAAACCCTAAAAATCATCCCTTAAACCCTTCTATTCCCAAAAAACCTATCAGAATCATTCCCAACCTCTTATACATAGTCTGTAGACATTTCCCCCACAGTCCCTTATACATTCATATCTTTGGCAACAAAAACCTATTGACACCATAAAATCTCTTCATACTCATCTTAGAAAAACTCAAACATTGGCAAAAATGGAGTCAGATTCTTCCTATGACAGAAATGAGGAAATATTCAGTGATTCTTCTAGAGAAATGCATGCACCAAGGAGGCTTCATAAGAGTGGAAAACATAACTGGGAGGAGCCTACTTCACTTGCTGAGTTGTTGGCCTCTCCTCTTGCTGTCACATGCTTCCAACATCAATCTTATTTTCAATTTTGTGAGATGGTGGCAAGAGTTAAATACCACAATGAGCTGGCCAGACTATTTGTGGTCCATCTTCATAATGGCCAAGTCACTTTGGCAGGTGTGACATTCGCCTTGACACTCGAGACTATTGCTCAAGTGACCAGTATTCTGAATGTAGGTGAGCAATGGAATAAGGGGCAGTTTGTTGACAGAGATCATTATGAGCTTTACATCAAGGCTGGTTTTCAGAGGCAGATTGGCATAGTTTTCCCTTTTAGGTACCTTCAGGACACATATGCACCCTTGATGAAAATCATAATTAAATATTTCAGCTGTGAGGGTAGATTTTCTCGCTTGTATGCTTACCACATCAGACTGTTGATGTACTTCACTAGGGTGAGAGTGATGAATCTCTCCTATTTTATTTGCCGGAATATTACCACCTTGGTTCAAAGGAAGCCTCCTCATCAGCAGTATAACAACATCTATCACTTTTCACTCATCAAAATTGTGGTCTTGCATCAACTTGGTTTACTGAATATCTCATGGGAGGATTTCATTGCACATGAGGTCTTTACAGGTCCTCAAGTACCCGCATCAGTTTTTCATGAAGCAGGAGAGCCTTCACATCAGTAGGAGGTGCATGAGACACAGACAACTAGTGTGTCAGTGCTTGTTACATACCAAAAGGGCACAAGGAGATTGTTTGCAACATCAAAACGAGTACTATCTCCACCTGGGGTGGAAGGGGTCTCATTTCCTTCAACAACAAAGTAGGTACAGGATAAGGGTAAGAAACCATTACATGATGAGGGGCCTTCATGAGGACAAGACACAGATTTCATTCTTATTTAGGATGATGACACCGATTTGGGCTCCCAAAGCTCAAAGCTCAAGGAGATTATTCAAGAACAACAAGCTGACATTCATGATTTGTCTCTTAACCTAGAAATAGCCAAATGGATAATCAAACATCTGGAGCAAAGAAAAAACAGCTAGAGGATCAACAAACCATCATAGAGCTACAAAACATACAAGAAAAACAGCAAGCTGCCAAGAGGAGGAAAATCAAGCTGACACCACTTGAACAAGAAATTGATGCTGATCGTGAATCTTGGCTTGAGAGGGAAAATATGCACTTGGAAAATATGCTAGAGAAGACTAGTAGGGAGAAAAAGATGTTGAGGCACATGGCCTACCACTACTTGGCGAGAAACAAGGTGTGCAAAGCAAGAATTAGGATTTTGAAGGCCAAGTTGAAGAAAGCATCAAGGAAGAGAAAAGAGCAAGATAGACTCCAGATCTTGGCTGAGGCTTCCTTAGCCCAACACAACACTTGATGATGGACACTCAGTGCAAATTTCAAGAAATTTGGGAAAATTTTTGCAAATTTTGAAAATTTGGCCTTAAAAATAGGTTTTTCCGTTTGGTGCACCGTGCCACCTGGCACGCGCTTTTGCTAGAGACCTCCTTTTGAGGAAAACTCAACATTTTTGGATTCCTCATGGAAAAATATGAATGCCTTCACATGCCCAAGAAATTTTGACAGGTTTTAAGCTTCCAAAAAGGTCAAAAACACCTCAAAAAATGACCTTTCTGCCCCTTTTTGGCCACAGAGAAAGCAGTGTTGGGCTAACTCATTTTGGAGGGGCAAATGGAGGCAAAATTTAGAAATTCCACTTGTTCTGGAAAGTAGACAGGCATTGATTTTCAACAAGCCCACTTGAAGCAAATTTAATGCACGGGAAGGCCTCCAAAAGCAGCTCCAAAGTAGCACGGTGCACAGGATCAGGAGCGCGACGCACAGGATGAAATTTTGTCATTTTGGTAAAAAAAAACTCTGTTTTTCGCCTAGTTTCTTCACAATTTGACTTTTCTCTTTCTAATAGTCAAACTCATGATGTAATTTGATGTGACTTGATGGATTTTGATGTAAATATGTTAAATTTTCACTCATAGAAGTAGATTCATCCATGAAAAGGTAGTTTGCAACTAAATGAATGAGTTTCCTAGTTTTTAGAGGCAAGCTGTTCCATTGCCTACTTTTTAGTTCTCAGTTTAGATCTTGTTGAAACAACTCCTAAACTTATGAGCTCGACCCCTAAAGGCTAGGATGAGTTTTTTATTGCCTATATCTACTAGTTTTTCAGTCATTGGCAAAGGTTGGGCTTTTGGGAAAGCTTGGAGCTTTATTGTACACTCATTTTCAGCAGTTTGGCAAAGGAATAGACCAGGGTTTGCAACACTTTATGGGATTCTTGTGGCAAATTTGATTTGATATTGTGTTTCTTTCTGTAATTGCAAGTTTACATGTGTTTTATGTATGCGATTATCTCTCTCTTTTCATCTTAACTAAATGAAACAAGGATAAAGGTAGAATTCATTGATTTGATGTGCTCTACCTAGGGTTTTGCTTAGTTATTTATGTCTGCAGCTGTTTGAAGAGGATCCCTGAGAATTTCATGCCCTCTTCAACTCCTCACCATTCTAAAATCTCTCCATCTCACTTAATTTGAAGTACCAAACCATTTGCCTACCTCGCCCCATAGAGATCTCTGCAAAACTAAGCCCATTCCCTAGACCCAAATCTGCCTTTCACATTTGAGCCAACAAAACATCATCAAATTCAATCAAACTCTTTTGAACACATACCTAGCCTAAAATCAGTCTTTACATCAATCATCTCAAGCCTCATTGATCACATTTTACTGAGATTGACAAGGAGAGAGCCCTCTCCTGACCTGGTAGGGCTAGCTACTAGGTTAAGCGTGGTTTGATGTTACCCTAGATCTTGCCTTTCTCAGCCTGAGGTAGATTTAGGCCCTAACATAGTGGCAACCATACTGGGGAGAGATTGTTTGTTTGTTAGTGTTCTTCATTTTATAAACTACAGACGAAGCCTGAAGTTATGCCAGGTAGCGTTTGAACTGCACATTGCTTTGTGAGTGCATAAGTAGATAAAAGCTGCTTCAGTCAATCTCTGGTCTAGTCTTATAAATGGAACATTTGACTTGAAAATTTCCCCAGTACATCAGATCATTCTAGACTTTTGGATGATGAGTTTAGAATTTGATAGGCTGAACAAGTTGTTAATGTCCATTTGATTTTTGGGAATAATTCAACACACTGGCTTCCAGAAGATACACCAGAGCAAATCCTGATCCTGATCCACCTCCTGTGTATGAAAATCCCAATCTTATTCTGAGAATTCTTCGCCAAGAAAGTTCTGTGATTCTTATGTTTAGATCTCATTCATGCCTGGTTGTTTTTAAATATCTTGAAGATCTTGAGTTTGACGAACATTTTGATTTGTTGTTGTTTGAGACTAAGTCTGAAAGAGTTGTTGGTTCTACTGTCCTAAATTCAGAGTTTGTCAAAGATCTTGAAACTGAAAAGGCCAATAAATCAATTGACGATTATATTTTGAAACTTCAAACTTCCATTGTGGCTACAAACATTCCTGAATTCTTAGAGTCTGCATCTGGAACTCTTGGATCATCTGCTATTGCATCTAGTTCAGAAATTCCTACCGAACCTCCTTTCATTCCCACCATTCCAGTGCAGCCTTCCTTCTCTGATCAGAAATCTGCAGTGCTTTCACCTCCATCCACTCCTTCTACACCTCAAACATAAAAAATTTCTTCACCCCCTTCAACACCTCATACACTGGCCACATTAGTTGTGTTGACTCCTCCTACATCCCCAAGGCTAGTTGTAAATCGACCTAGAGCAATGGCTGCCCAATATGCACCCCTTGTGTTGCCTCAAAATTTGGATGCCATGCCCGCCAATTATGAAAGCAAAATTCCATTGTTTGATGGTACCCCTCAAGGTATCACAACTTAGCAACATGTGGATCGAATGGGTGATTTCTTTGATCTCCACGAGATCGATGCAGAAAATGTAACAATGAGGTTGTTTGTGCAAAATTTTGGAGGTGAAGTGCGGAAGTGGTTCAGAGCTTTACCGGCTGCAAGTATCACTACATTGGCTAATCTTCAGAGACAATTCTTGGATCACTGGGAAGTAAAGAAAAACCCTCTTCAGATCCTTTACGAATATGAGAACATCAAGAGGAATGTTGGTGAGACTGTTCAAGATTATTGTATTAGATTCAATTCTGTTTACAATGCAATTCCTGCTGATATAAAGCCACCTATGGGGTTGGCTTTGATTAAGTTTCTTGATGGTTTCGATCCTGATGTGGCCTATCAATTAAGAGAAAGAGATTCAGCCACTTTGGAAGACATGTAGAAAATTGCAGTAAGCGTTGAAGCAAATCTGCTTGCCAAGAGAGCTAGAACAAACGCTGAAAAGAAGGTAACGATAAAGGAAGAAACTTCCACTTTAGATCAAGTGCTCCATAAGATTGAGAAAATGTTTGATAGATTAACCATTGACAAGCCTAAAGCACAAGTCAGAAATCAAACTTCCGTGGTCAACAACAACCACAATTCAGAATCAAGCAATGAGAGCAACGAACACAAGACAAAGTAGTAGAACAGCAGGTGAAGACACCCTTACAACATAATTTTGTACATGGTCCGGAATCAGATGATGAGGAGAACGTAATTGGAAAGGAGAATAATTTCTTTACACCTGATGATATGCCAATTTTTACCACCGAAGATGAGGAGTATGCAGAAAGCCTAGCTGTACAAAGGGATGAAGATTTCATCTTGGCAAATGAAACAGTTCTTGAAGAAGAGTCTGATGAATATTAGAGGGGATACATGAATGCTTTGACAGCCTAGTAGCGACTATATTCACTTAGGAGTAGTGATGTACCCATAAATCCAATTTAGAAGAGGAAGGAAGTGACACCGCCAAAGAATGATCCTCACATTATGCAGAAAAAGGGAAAAGAGACAGCTAATCCTACCACCAGCAAAACACAATTAGCAAATGAAAGATTGAATCAGCTAAGTGTATCAAAGGAGAAAACTGAAAGAAGGATGCTTCAGCCAAAGAGGTAGAGAAAACTTCAGTTTTTAGCTTAGAAAATGAAATTGCTAAGTTAAAAGTATCAATTCCTTTGACTAAGTTGATGAAAAATAGTAGCTATAAAGGTCATGTGTCAAGGATTTTGAATTTAGACCCATTATCTGATATGGTAAACATGGAGGTTGACCAACTAGAGTTGATCTTTGGTCCAACATTAGAAGGCCAGTCCGAGAATAGTGATGTATCTCCTTTTTACATCAGCCTTAGGGTGCATGACTATGTATTACACAACGCTATGTTTGATTACGGAGCCTCTCATAATCTCATGCCTAAGGCAATCATGGAGAAATTCGGTTTGGACATCACTAGAAAGTATCATGACCTTTACTCCTTCGATTCTGGTAGAGTAAGATGCATTGGTCTTATTAAAGATTTGGTGGTCAGTTTGGATAAGATTCCAACGAAAATGTTTTGATGGATGTGGTTGTTGCAAATATTCCTCCTAGATTTGGCATGCTTCTTTCCAGATCTTGGGGAGTAAAACTTAAAGGGGCATTGCAGCTTGATTTCTCCTATGCTTCTATTCCCGTGTTCGGTCAGATGAGGAAATTATACTGGGAGAAAAAGATGAAGTACATGATCACTAGCAAGGAGAAACTAGTAAATCATCCAATCAACTATGTACATACTGATTTAGAAGCATTTGTTTTATATTCTGATAGTTTTTATGATATAAATAGCCAATTAGTTGAAGTAGAAGACATTCCAGAGATCATTGAAAATTTCAGAGAGGTATTAAAGCAAGAAAGACAAAGACTTGATAGTATCTTTAAGCAATCAGCCTTCCGACAACAACAAAATATTGATGGACAACAAGGAAAAGTAAAAGAGAAAACAGAATTTCAGCATTTGGAAGAGGATGAAGCCGGTTTGTGGAGCATGGATTTTGATGGCACAGTAGGAAAGGAAGGTGCTGGAATTGGCATTTGGATATGCAGCCCTGTTTTCTCACCAAACAGTGCCAAGTAATGTAAGGGTTTGTTCGTATAAATTGGCTTTTGATTGTTCAAATAATGAGACTGAATATGAGGCTTTAATTGCTGGTTTGAAAATTCTTAGCAAGTTAAATGCTAAAAGAATTTCAGTATATGGCATCTCCAAGTTATTTATCAAGCAAGTGAAAGGGGAATACCAAGCTAAACATCCTTGAATGCGGGCCTACCACAATGCAGTATTAGATATCTTGAGATTGTTTCCAGATTACACTTTGACATGTGTCCCTGTGTTTAGAATGTTATTACAGATTCACTTGCAACAACAGTAAGTAATTTGAAAATTCCGATGAATTCAAACAATAAGTTTGAAATTCATGTGAAACATCGCTCGATTGTCCCTGATAATCAAAGGTATTGGCAGGTGTTTCAAGATGATAAAGAGATCGAAGAATTTCTGCAAAATGTAGGTAAATTCAAAGACACTTCTATCGATGGGGAGCATGATGATGGTGAAGCAGATATAGAAGTCATGGAATTTTTGTAGCTGAAGGACAATGTCATTCCTAAAGGTATAATAACTTTAGAGAAGTTGTTCGATCAAAATGATGTAGCTCGAAAACCGAGCTTGCTGCCAATCGAGAAAGGAGTTGAGGATGTGAACATTGGATCAACAGAAAATCCTAAAATGGTGAAGTTATCAAGGGTGTTGCCTCCACAGGTAAAAGCAAAGTATATCAGTTTATTATCTTCATTTACTGATGTATTTGCATGGGACTATTCAGATTTGAAGGTATATGATACAAGCAAAATTCAGCATATAATTCCGATCAAGCCAAATCAAAAGCCTTTTTGTCAGAAGCTCAGAAGAATAAATCCAAAGCTGTTGCCCTCAATAGATAAGGAAGTGAATCAATTGTACAAAGCTGGTATAATCGTCCCCATAAGATTTTCAGATTGAATTTCTAATTTGGTGCATGTGCGTAAGAAAACAGGTGAGATTCGATTATGTATTGATTTCAGAAATCTGAATAAAGTATCTTTGAAAGATAGCTAACCATTGTCCAAGATAGATCACATACTTCAAAGAGTAGTTGGAGCATCCCACATGTCACTACGTGATGGGTATTCTGGTTATAACCAAATTATGGTCCATGAGGATGATAGAGATAAAACAACGTTTACCACTCCGTGGGGAACTTTCCATTATGCCAAGATGCCTTTCGGATTGAAGAATGCTGGTGCAACCTTTCAATGGGCAATGGATATTGCATTTGCTAATGAAAAAGATGTCTTTTTAGTTGTTTATCTTGATGATTTGACAGTTTTTTCTAATTCAGATGAAGAGCACCTTTATCATTTGAAGATTTTATTTCAGTGGTGTAGAAAGTATGGCATATCTCTCAATCCAAAGAAGAGTCTATTTGCCATGGATGAAGGCAAGCTTCTCGGTCATATTATATCAAAGGAGGGCATCCGCATTGATCCAACTCAAGTGGAATCCATTCAGAAGATTGATTTTCCACGAAGTAAAAAGGAGATCCAATCATTCTATGGTAAGATGAATTTCTTATGTCGCTTTGTGCCCAATCTTGTAGAACATTTAAGGGAAATCACAAACATGCTAAAGAAAGATAGTGTAGTGAAGTGGACTAAGGAAGCAATTAAGTCCTTCAATTTGGTAAAGTTGGCCCTTTCTTCAGCTCCGGTTTTGATAAGCCTGGATTATAGTCAAGATTTCATTTTGTTTTCATTTGCTTCGAATCATACTATGGCAATGATCTTAATGCAGAAAAGAGATCAGCTTAAGAAACCAATTGCTTTTTTCAGCAGAACCATAAGGGATGCAGCTTTAAAGTATGATATTATTGAAAAGCAAGCTCTTTCTTTGGTAAAGGCATTGAAAGATTTTCGAGTCTATATTCTGCATTCTCATATCCTTCCTTATGTCCCTAATGCTGTTGTTAAAGATGTTTTAGTGCAAATAGATCCAGAAGAGGGACGAGGTAAATGGATCACTGCTTTGTTGGAATATGACATGGAGATCAAACCAACAAAGCTCATCAAAGGACAGGGGCTAGCCAAGCTAATGGCTGAGTCAAATTTACATGCCTTGGACATTAATCTCATTGCTGCTATGTTTGAGGAAGAAGAAGAAAGTTCGTCTGTTCAGGTAGCAGAATTTTTTCTTCTTTCTCCTCGGTATTTGGACATTGTTTATGTGCTCCAAAATCTGCCACCACCACCTAGAATGGCTAAGAAAAAAAGTAGGACCCTGAAATTAAAGGATTCCAAGTTTTGTATAATGAATAATGCACTCTATTGGAAAGATCCCGACGATGTCTTGCTCAATTGTTTGTTTGAAGAAGAGGAAAAACAGGTTATGGAAGACTTTCACAAGGGAGATTGTGGAGGTCATCTTTTTTGGAAAACAACAACCAATAAAATTTTGAGAGTGGGATATTATTGGCCAACTCTTTTTGCAGATGTGTACAAAACTGTCACAAGCTACCACAAATGTCAGATTTTTCAAGGTAGGTGAAAATTACAGTCTTTATCGCTCAAGCCGATTGAAGTAAGTGCTCCGTTTCAGTAGTGTGGTTTAGACTTCATTGGCGAAATCCATCCTACTTCTTTAGCACAACACAAGTGGATCCTCACAGTGACAGACTATTTCACTAAATGGATTGAGGCGATTCCCACTAGGCAGGCCACTGATTCGGTAATCATTTCATTTCTTGAAAACAATATTTTGTCTTGTTTTGGCTGTCCAAACAAGCTGATCACTGATAATGCAGCAGCTTTTAAATCTAAATGAATGATTTAATTTTGTAATAAATATCAAATTACTTTGGGGCACTCAACTGCATATTACCCATAAGGTAATGGATTGGAGGAATCCTCAAATAAATCATTGGTCAATATTATCAAAAACCTGCTAGAAACTAACAAGAAAAGTTGGCACAAAAAGCTTGTTAATGCGCTTTGGGCAGACAGAGTAAGTCAAAACAAATATATAGGCATGTCCCCTTTTGAGCTCGTGTATGGTGTTGACACAATATTTCCGACCTCTCTCGCAGTCCCGGTGGTTAAACTCCTGCAAGAAGCTGGCAGCGAGGATGATCATTTGCAACAAAGAATCAATCAAATGATTCATTTGCAGCAAACTAGAGAGGAGGTTTTTTAGAACACTTTCAGGCTGCAAGAGAGAATCAAGAAAATATATGATCGAAAGGCAAAGGTGGACAAGTTTCAAATAGAAGACATGGTGCTAAAATGGGATGCGCGAAACGAAGACAAAGGTAAGCATGGCAAGTTTGAGAATCTTTGGGAAGAACCTTTCAGAATTGCTGCATATCGGGGCCAAAATGCTTTCCTGCTAAAAGAAATGAGCGGAGAAGATTGTCCACGTGGGCCGGTCAATGGTCGGCTGCTCAAACGGTACTATTTCTGAAACGTTTTCTGCTGTCATATGTATCATTGTACATATCGGTTTGTTTTATTCCATTGCAAGTGTGTACTGTTATCATTCATTCAGTTTGGGGCCCGAAGTGAATGCTATAAAACTGAAGGTTTGATTTCAGTTTTGCTTTGGATTGTTTGAGTCAGGTTTTTCAGTCAATTTTAGTCTTGAAATTGAGTTAGTTTTGAGTCGGATTTCAGTCCTGAAATTGTGTCAAGATATTGGTTTTGGTTTGTCGAAGGTATTAACTCTGTAGACCAATGGATGAAGGCACTGCTTGCTTTCCGAGAGATCTGTAGTTCTTAGCACCTCCAAGGAGCTACCATTCCCATTGGAGCCAATGTTAGTGTCAGTATCTTCATCCCTCCATCAGTGATCAAATTCTCTTGTTGCATTGCATGTTAGGTGTCTCATCTGATCAACTGCATTCCATTAGGATCATGGATCATCTGATGGTAGGGGCGTATTATACATTTTCCCACATGTTCTTTACCTGCTGGCCCATTTTCATTCATCTAAATCATATGCAGTCATTTTTTTGTCTTTAAATCCGCAAAAGTAATTTTTAGGGTTTTAGGTCTCATTAGGTCTAGGGTTTCGTCAATAAGGTCTTGTCAACTCTCAATAACGGTCAGCAGGCACATGAGGAGGTCAAATAAAGTCTCAGCAACAAAAAATTCCATAATCACATGCTCAGTGATTGATTTTTTAGTTTTTTATGTTTCATGTACTAAATTTCATGTAATTTCATTTTCTCTATATGTAATAATGTTAGAAGCAGCTCTAGTCACTTTGCCAAGCCTCTGCTACTTTAGTTTCTGCAAAAGAAACAAAATGCCAAAGTATTCAGTCCATCAAAGGCAAAAAGTAAAGCAAACTGCCCAAAAACAAAGTTTTTAAAGCAAGTGAAAATCAAACATTAGCAAAGTGGGTTTTCATAAGTAAAAAATTCAAGCCATTTCTATATAAAGTATATTCATATCAAAGAGGTTCATTTGCATGCCAAAAGTGAAGGAGAGCAAGTGTATTTGTGTTTTAAAGGCCAAGAGAGCAATTTTTGGCCAAATCATGGAAAATCGCAGGCGCAACGCACCTGGGTTAGGGCACGGCACACAGAGCTAGCGTGGTGCACCAGACAATAGTGTGCATTGTAATTTTATAACAGGCGTGGCACACAGAGCAAGCACGATGCACCTGTGAGGTGGTGCAGCGCACAGGTCTACAAGGCCTGAAAATGCTCACAACTTCCTCCAAACTCTCAAAATTGCTAAATTCTCCATTGTCCAAGTAAGTTGATGCTCCCTCATGATCAATGAATGAGTTTGTCTTAGTCTTCTTGATGATTTAATAGAGAAATACTGAAACCCTAGTTCCTTGCAGTTTGATGAAAAACTATTGCATAGGGTTTACAAATTGTATTTTTGCTGCTAAACCTACTCCTCTCATTTTCATTCCCTCACTCCCTCACTTCATTTCCTCTCTCCCTTTTCATTCATATTTCCCATTCCATATTCCCCATATTACTAAACTACTAACCCTAAATCCCTAAATCCCACTATCCCAAACCCTAGTCAAATATCCCCAAACCCTAATTGCTATTCCCAAAACCTCTAAAAATCATTCCTTAAACCCTTCTATTACCAAAAAACCTATCAACAACATTCCCAACCTCTTATACATAGTCCCTACACATTTCCCCCACAGTCCCTTATACATTCATATCTTTGGCAGCGAAAACCTATTGACACCATAAAATCTCTTCATACTCATCTTAGAAAAACTCAAACATTGGCAAAAATGGAGCCAGATTCTTCCTATGACAGAAATGAGGAAACAGTCAGTGATTCTTCTAGAGAAATGCATGCACCAAGGAGGCCTCATAAGAGTGGAAAACATAACCGAGAGGAGCCTACTTCACTTGCCGAGCTGTTGCCCTGTCCTCTTGCTGTCACATGCTTCCAACATCTATCTTGTTTTCAATTTTGTGAGATGGTGGCAAGAGTTAAATACCACAATGAGCTGGCTAGGCTATTTTTGCTCCATCTTCATAATGGCCAAGTCACTTTGGCAGGTGTGACATTCGCCTTGACACCTGAGACTATTGCTCAAGTGATCGGTATTCTAAATGTAGGTGAGCAATGGAATAAGGGGCAGTTTGTTGACAAAGATCATTATGAGCCTTGCATCAAGGCTGGTTTTTAGAGGCAGATTGGCAAAGTTTTCCCTTTCAGGTACCTTCAGGACACATACGCATCCTTGATGAAACTCATAATTAAATATTTTAGCTGTGAGGGCAGATTTTCTCGCCTATATGCTTACCACATCAGACTGTTGATGCACTTCACTAGGGTGAGAATGATGAATCTCCCCTATTTTATTTGCCAGAATATTGAGAGGATGACCACTTTGGTTCAAAGGAAGCCTCCTCATAAGCAGTATAACATCATCTATCACTTTGCAGTCATCAACATTGTGGTCTTGCATCAGCTTGGTTTACTGAATATCTCATGGAAGAATTTCATTGCACATGAGGTCTTTACAAGTCCTCAAGTACCCCCATTAGTTTTTCATGAGGCAGGAGAGCCTTCACATCAGCAGGAGGTGCATGAGACACAATCCACCAGTATGCCAGTGTTTGTTACATACGAAAAGGGCACGAGGAGATTGTTTGCAACAGCAAAACGAGTACTATCTCAACCTGGGGTGGAAGGGGTCTCATTTCCTTCAACAACAAAGCAGGTACAGGACAAGGGTAAGCAACCATTACATGATGAGGGGCCTTTAGGAGGACAAGAGATAGATTTCATTCTTATTCAAGATGATGACACCGATTTGGGCTCCTAAAGCTCAAAGCTCAAGGAGATCATTCAGGAAAAACAAGCTGACATTCATGATTTGTCTCTCAACTTGGAAAGAGCCAAATGGATAATCAAATATCTGGAGCAAAGAAAAAAACAGCTAGAGGACCAGTAAACCATCATGGAGTTACAAAACATACGAGAAAACGGGCAAGCTGCCAAGAGAAGCAAAATCATGCTGACATCACTTGAACAAGAAATTGATGCTGATCGTGAATCTTGGCTTGAGAGGGAAAATATGCACGTGGAAAAGATGCTAGGGAAGGCCAATAGGGAGAAAAAGATGTTGAGGCACATGGCCTACCACTACTTGGCGAGAAACAAGGTGTGCAAAGCAAGAATCAAGATTTTGAAGGCCAAGTTGAAGAAAGCATCAAGGAAGAGAAAAGAGCAAGATAGACTCCAGATATTGGCTAAGGCTTCCTTAGCCCAACACAACACTTGATGATGGACACTCAGTCCAAATTTCAAGAAATTTGGGAATTGTTTTGCAAATTTTGAAAATTTGGCTTTAAAAATAGGTTTTTCTGTTTGGTGCACCGTGCCACCTGGCGCACGCTTTTGCTAGAGACCTCCTTTTGAGGAAAACTCAACATTTTTGGATTCCTCATGGAAAAATATGAATTCCCTCACATGGCAAAGAAAGTTTGACAGGTTTTGAGCTTCCAAAAGGGTCAAAAACACCTCAAAAATGACCTTTCTGCCCCTTTTTGGCCACAAAGAAAGAAGTGTTGGGAGAACTCATTTTTGGAGGGGCAAATGGAGGCCAAATTCAGAAATTCCACTTGTTATGGAATGTACATAGACAAACCTTTCGAACAAGTCCACTTGGAGCAAATTTGGTGCATGGGAAGGCCTCCAAAAATAGCTCCAAAGTAGCACGACGCACAAGATTAGGAGCATGGCACATAGGATGAAATTTTGTCATTTTGGTAAAAAAAAAAAAAAAAAACTCTGTTTTTTGCCTAATTTCTTCACAATTTGACTTTTCTCTTTCTAATAGTCAAACTCATGATGTAATTTGATGTGACTTGATGGATTTTGATGTAAATATGTTAAATTTTCACTCATAGAAGTAGATTCATCCATGAAAAGGTAGTTTGCAACTAAATGAATGAGTTTCCTAGTTTTTAGAGGCAAGCTGTTCCATTGCCTACTTTTTAGTTCTCAGTTTAGATCTTGTTGAAACAGCTCCTAAACTTATGAGCTCGACCCCTAAAGGCTAGGATGCGTTGTTTATTGCCTATATCTACTAGTTTTTTATTCATTGGCAAAGGTTGGACTTTTGGGAAAGCTTGGAGCTTTATTGTACACTCATTTTTAGCAGTTTGGCAAAGGAATATACTAGGGTTTGCAGCACTTTATGGGATTCTTGTGGAAAATTTGATTTGGTATTGTGTTTCCTTCTGTAATTGCAAGTTTACATGTGTTTTATGTATGCCATTATCTCTCTCTGTTCATCTTAGCTAAACGAAACAAGGATAAAGTTAGAATTCATTGATTTGCAGTGCTCTACCTAGTGTTTTGTTTAGTTATTTATTTTTTTCAGTTGTTTGAAGAGTATCCCTGAGACTTTCATGCCCTATTCAACTCTTCACCAGTCTAAAATCTCTCCATCTCACTCAATTTGAAGTACCAAGCCATTTTCCTACCTTGCCCCATAGAGATCTCTGCAAAACTGAGCCCATTCCCTAGACCCAAATCTGCCTTTCACATTTGAGCCAACAAAACATCATCAAATTCAATCAAACTCTTCTGAACACATACCTAGCCTAAAATTAGTCTTTACATCAGTCATCTCAAGCCTCATTGATCACATTTTTACTAAGATTGACAAGGAGAGAGCCCTCTCCTAACCTGGTAGGGCTAGCTACCAGGTTAAGCATGGTTTGATGTTACCCTAGATCTTGCCTTTCTCATCCTTAGGTAGATTTAGGCCCTAAGAGGATGAAGATTAAAGAATTTATTAGAAAAACATTTGGTGGTTTGTGATCCAGAGGGGGTTTTCCACCTAAAATTCTTGTGCCTAGTGTGTTCTTTTATTTACTATTATTACTGCATAAACATTATTAATAATTGAATATTAACTAATGCTATGAAAAGATTTAAAAGCACTAATTTCTAAGGAATATTGATTCACCCCCCACCCCTTAAGTATTTTCAACACCTAGGTGACTGATGTCGAGTTCAAAGGTAGGGAAATTTTCAACTTCTTTAGCATCAAAGCGAGTATAAGGATGCTTCAAATCTAGGATAATAAATTAGAGATATAGATAGTGGAGTTGCCAGGAAGTTTAACATAAAATTGAAATAGTGGAGTCACCAAGGTGAGAGGTCTTCAAACCACACTTCCCTTGCTTACCTGACAGAGGGAATGTAAAAATTTGTTGTACCCAGGGAAAAATATTCCGATTCATTCCTCGAAAATGACGCTAGAAAGATATTGTCACTTTCTCTAGCATCTGTAACACAGGTGCTTTAGGATATATATAAATATTCACAGAGACAACCTCTGGGTTGATTGTAGACCAATCCCTAGGACATCTTAGATAAAGGAGTGCATGGAAGATTATCAGTGAGGGGTTTCTGCTACACTCCAATTGTCATGTAGTTGGAAAGATAATAAAGGGGGGCCTGGTTCAATGTCTTTCATCAAGGTGAACTGAAGAAGATACATGGATCCAAATACGGGGGGGAATCAGCCTGATTTCAAAGACGAATGTCTTGTTTTTCTGGCCGACATACAACAATGAGCATCTTAATATTTAATTTGCAGTAAAGATGAATAGGAGAAGAGAAAGGAAGGAAATAGATGCATAGGGCTGTAAACAAGACACAATGCTAAGCATCAATGTTCCAACAGAAGGATGGAAAGAAGAAGAGATGGAATGACAGGAATTGTGGAGGAAGAATTAAGGTTTCATGTTCTATAGCTCATGGATACAATTATCACTAATCAACATATGTAAATATGTGCTCTTAAAGGTACATAAGTAAATATTTAAATAACACAGGTATTGTTACTACTTAGAAGCATACATATAACCATGAGGGAATGAGACCGAAAACTTCATTACATAATTTTAGTAGAAGGGAAACATACATGAAATGAGATTTATAGAGGGGAAAACATACTCCTTACAATCATGATTGGAATCACCAAAGTGTTTCATTAATCCTCAAAATGAGTACAATATACCATTCCATTACATTTAGCCATACATCACTTGAGTCCCTTATGAACAGGAAATTAGAACCAAAGTGGAAACACCAAATTTGGACCACTTCGGGTGAAAAATTCTGGAACCCATATTAAGTGTTTCTTCCCCTTATTTATAAGGAGAGGGGGAGCTTTGAGTAAATTAAAAAATATCTCATCCAAGGGCCAATTGTTCGATAGACTAGTTGTCTCAGTGTACGATAGCTTTGCTACCTAAAATGGTTACCAAGGATTTGATTCCTTTCTTGAAAATACACAGAAATTATAAAATAAACAAAAATAAGAAAAATTGAAAGATGACTGAGGAAAATATCCTTCTGTCTTTCTTACGAGGGCCCTTGATGAGGCCACGTCTTTGCCACAATGTGTCTCTCTAGCTGCTTGACCGGTTCCCATCGCTTTCGCCTTAATTGCCTGACTTCACCACTCCCTGGAGTTGGTGGCAATCAACTATGGTGGCTTGTCATAGAGCAGAAGTGGAGATTATCTTGAAATTCCTTCATTGTATGACTAAGTGGAGATCAATGCTGAGACATTAAGTCTTCTTGAGTCCCCATATCTCCATTAAATGCCTTGGCTATTGACCCATTATGTCTTTAAAGACATGTACCATACTATTGGAATGTAACATGCCTCATAACAAAACCACAACGTAATATCAGGGATTATACCTGTCGTAATATTTACACGCAATAATATCTGCAAAACAACGAAATTTGATCCCTTTAGGCCCCTTTTTCTTTGAGCCCTTTCAGTACTTCTTCATCATAGGACTGGGGGATATGACTGGGTACTTAGTCCTCGGGCACTAGGGCCTTTGGATGCATGTTCGAGATCTTTCCTTTGTTAAACAAAATCCTACATATTGGTGAAATCTTCTACCTTTACATTGGATGACCCTCGCAACATTGCAAATGTTGATCGCTGATTGGGCTAGCCTAGAGTATCGTAATCAACACATCGACGATTTTTGAGTCGTGCCACTAGTGTAACATCCATAACTTGCAATCGTCGATCACCCTTCATGCTTAGCCCCTGGTTCTTTGACCCTTTATGTGACTACGGGCCAACCCCTGTATCAGAGCCCCCTAGTCGAAGATTTGCTATCGACGAATTCCTTGTGATGCACAATGCACTGGTACCCCCGATCACCGATTGCGGGTCGATGACATCATCTATGCCACATGTCGCTTCCTAAGGGGTGACATGTGTGACCTAGATATGCCCCCATAGGAACCATAAAGTGCTAGATCAACATGCCACGTTTCCTCTGTATTGCCATGTCATAGTGACATTAGTGCCACCGTGTCTTTACTAGATCCAATAATACTCTGCCACGTGGCCCCTTGGAGGAGAGAGAAAAGGACTGCATTTCCTTTGTCATGTTTTCCGAGGCACTCCCCGACATTTTACACTGTTGGCTCCTTTTTCTAACATTTTCTTTATAATGGTCATTTGTAGACCGTCGGGACCTTTGATTTCCGATCTGCGTTATTTTCTCTTAAGGCATTTTCTCCTTGGATTTTGGTCTTCAAGGGAAACTCTTATTTGGTATAAATTCTTATTCCAGGGTCCATTTGATGAGTTCTATATGTCTTTGTAAATATAATTGTGAGCATCATCCATTGGAGAGGGTATGATTTAGCTTTGAGTGCTTATGTGGCTTGGAAGATGGTTGCAAACCTCTCTGCTCTTTTGCCCACTTTTAACAAGTAAAAACACATTTTGTAGAGGGTGACAACACACTGTTTAAAACATTTTGGATTCCTTTGGATAACATATGCACATATATATCACACAAAAATAATAGAGAGATCACACAACATTCAACGCATAATCAACTCCAATACATATTCATTCAATACGACGCACCAAAACTGTGTGTATTCAAGATAATGAATGAACACATATTAACTTCGAGATTCTAATTCTCCTCTGCAATCAATGAACTGAATGTTGGAGAGATGTGTTTCTTTTACCTGCTCAATACAATTAAAATTAAAATCGTGAATCTACTAGCCACCTAAATTGAAGACTGTGGCACTTGTCTAACAGGTGGGTTGTGCAAATTGACGAATGTTGGCTGATATTGGGTTCGCACTTGCAAAAAAATCTAATACCATGTTAAACATACATGGAATGTGAACAACAAGTGTGAGAGCTAATCATGTGATTCATTGTTATTCATGTGATGTACATTTATAATACATTTTACATGACCGTTGTGTTATAGACATTTTTGGGCATTTCAACCCCAATCACAAATTTCCATAAACTGAGGGCTCCTAAGTCCCTAAAAGTGTTGCTTAAATGCCTAAAGGAACAAGGTTAGCTGATTACATCATTTCCCAGAAGTTCTTCATTGAAAACTGCTCATAAATGGTCAAAACTGGACCATACTGAAAGCACAGTGCAGAGGGTGTGATGCATATCACCTTCCCAATGTACAAGGTGCGATGCATACTAAATTTCTCCTCTGTAGGGTGTGATGGTCGGGAATGGACAAATGGTGGGGAAAAAATGCGAGGTGGAAGATCATGGAATCTTCCAGAAGCTTCCCCTCCGACACTTGCCTCTCTATTTTCGACCAGAGATGAGTAAGAGATCATCATTCTCCAAGTGGAAGCCGGAACTATCAGAGAGAAGACACTAATCAAGACCCCAGAAGGTGACTCACCTCCCTATAATCATCTATATATGGATCCCTCATCACAGAGATCCAG
>APFE031236562.1:43600-64359 GCA_000404065.3 Pinus taeda | reverse complement strand
ATTCTAGTTTTCCTCCATATTCTTGTGTACTTGTCTATATATGCATTTGTATGGTTAACACACATCTGGTCCTGTGTTATTTATGAATATAGATATTTGTTTCTTCGATAGTAGTATGTTGATGTGATTCCACAGGTTCTCTTTGAAGCTGGGCAGACGAAGAAGAAGCAGCGAAACTCTATCAAGAAGGAGAGGAAATCAAGCGCAAGACTAAGGTTGGTCTTCTTGGTTTTCCTCTTGTCTATTTTCATAAAGGAAAACGAAAGTAGACTTTACTTGTTTGTTTCTAAGATAGCCACCCATCTTAGTGGGAATAGCAACATCCGAGTGGACACTATTCCTGGTAACACGTTGGATTCCATATTCCAAGGTCTCTTGGACTCCCTTTGACTTCTCACATTCCACACCGACCCTTAGAGGATTAGATGTCCAACACAATTGATTGAGATATGTTTCATATGATAAAGTACAATTATTGATGTATACAAATTTAGATTGGGAAGAGAGCGTCAGAGACAAGAAGAGCACATCAGGATGATGATTCAATTTGGATTTTGCTTGGGTAGGAAGCAATCATATTTCACACTCAAGAGTTGCAAAAGCCAAGTATATTGCAACTAATTTGGCGAGTTGTCACAACGATGTGGCTTTAGAAGCTATTTGCAGGATTGTTTGATTAGATGCTTGAGATGACCATGATGGGTCGAAGCACATTGAGATCAAGTACCGGGATATGCTATAGATGGGAGAAGTGAGGATCCATTGAATTTCTCTAAACAAGTAGGATTGTTGATATTATCAAAAAGCCTCTATCTTGGAATGAATTTTGTATACTTCAGGGATAAGATTAGAATGATTGAGAATGCTTCCCTTGGTTAAAGGGAGTGTTGATGTTGTAGAATCAAGGGGTAGATATTCTCCCTAGGTTAGGATATTGACAGGTCATGGGTAATGACTAGGGGCCATGTAATGTGGCTAGGGATATTGGACTAGATAACATCAAGGCCCATATTTCTCCCACGATCAGGGGTTACCTGACCATATTACCAATGGTTATTTACGTAGTGGGCTGAGTGAGTATCTATAGCATCAGGCAAGTGATTTTCCATTCAATAGCATGTAACGACACATGGGAATGGTAAATGGGCCCACGGTTTGAGTATGTGTTAGGGGGTGCCTGATTCCAACTGATGACTTGGTGGATTGGTGAAACAAGGACTAGTCCCATGTGAGGGGTTTTCCTAACCAACCAATGGATAACTAGCTTGTGGGTGACTAGATCCATTTGCAAAGGGAATATTTCTAGTGGGTAACTAGATTCCTTCACATGATGCTGATGTAAGATGATTTCCACATGGTTATGGAATGGAACATGAGGCGGATGGATTCATCAACATAGCTGAGCTCATTCAACATTTTCTTGGGATGGAAAAATTATTTCAAAATAATTTACTTTTGAAGAAGTCAAAGTGAATACCTCTCTACCTAAGAGTGAGTGTTGATTTTATTGTAGCTTCAATCAATATTCAAAGAGGGAAATTGAATTTGTTTCTAAATTACTCAAGTTGGATCCTAAAGAAAAATAAATTTATATTTTGAATTTTTCTTCCAAGAAGGAAAGTTGGCCTCACCTCTTGACCCACCTTTTGGGGCACCTTAGAACTATATAAATAGGGCATTAGCGCTTCTAATTTTTGACATATCTTTGTGGATATTCATTAAGTAAAGGGAGTCATAGATATTCTTCAAGGACACATTGAAGCAAGAGAGAGATCCAAGTTACTTATTTGCCTAAGGAAGAAGAATAAAGGTTGAAGTTATGGTTTTGTTTTGTATGAAGGAAAAGTGTTGGTTAAGCCCTATAAATATTTTCATGGGAGAAGGGATGGTTAAGCCCTAGGATTCCCAGGTTGTTTATGAAACTCAGATTGTACTCTTGTTGAATTGGACAATTTATCTAAGAAAAGGTTATTGGATTTTTCCTTAGTTAGGGTTTTCCTAGTGTAAAAATTTGCATCTTGTGTGTTTTGTTGTCTATTTATTATTCTATTATCATTATTGTTTTACAATTGAGATTTTATATGTGTAATTGCTTATGAATGTGACACAAGAAAAATAACTAAGGGATCATTAGAAGTAATCATCAAACTAGAAAATCATGAAATTTCAACATATGGAATATCCCTTAATCCCGAAAAATGCTTGTTTGCAATGTCTAGATGGAAGTCACAAGGCCACATTGTAAGGTAAAGGAGGAATATACATAGATGTTAAAAGAATTAGGGCCATATTAGAATCAAAGCCCCCAACTAGTCTCAAAGCTATCCAATCATTTTTTGGGAAGATAGACTTTACTAGAGGATTTGTGCTAGACTATGCTTCAATCATCATCTCTATAAATATGCTTTTAAGGAAATATAAAAAATGTGAATGAATTTATGATACACAAAAGGATTTCTTGGATATAAAAGCAATGATTTCTTTAGTTCAATAGTTCATCATCCATATTTTGGAAAATATTTTGTCTTGTATGCTTTTGCATTAAAACCAACTATAGTTGTAGTCATGAATCATAAGAAATAACTGAAAGAAGAGTTTCCAATCTCATTTATGAGTAAATATTTGAAAGAACATGAATCAAAATACTTCTTGTTGGAAAAAAAACATACACATTAATAAAGTCTATTTCATATTTCAAAATCTATATCGTGGCATCTCATGTAATAGCCTATGTACCATATCCACCTGTCAAAATGATACTGACACAACAACTCAGAGAAGGGAGATAGGTCAATTGGTTGGCCAAATTACAATGATATGATATTTAGATAAATCCATTAAAAGCTATGAAAGGATAATATTATGTAAATTGATCAATGGAATTAAAGCAGTAAATATTGAATCACTTAATGGAAGATATTAGGATGAATCACTACTAAAATTATAAAGGTACAAAGATATTATATTTTATCTAAAATAAGGAAAAATCCTACATGGAATGGAAATCAAAGAAGAAAAACACTAAAAATAAGATCTAATGCTTATGTATTAGTGTCTAGGATATTGTTAAGAAGGAATCATGGTGGATGCTACTAAGATATATTAACAATTCTAATTCTATCATACTTATCAAAGAAATGCATGAAGGTGTGTGGGGGTGACATTTTGCTCTAGCAATAATTTCTCATGTAATTCTCATAACTTGATTTGATTGGTCTACAATTTTTAGAGATGTATATTATTTTGTAGGAAAGCGTGTGCCACATCAGAAATTTTCAAGGAAGGAAAATAAAATCTTCATGCTCCTAAATACAATCATAGTTGATAGTCCTTTTTCTTAATAGGGATTGGATATTATTTGTCCCATAAATCATAAGTCAAGTGTTGGACCCACTTATATCATAGTTGCAATAGATTTTTTTGACCAAGTGGCTTGAATCTATTTCATTAAATCTAGCTGAAACAAAGCATCTCATATAGTTTTTGGAAAAACGTTTTTATGGAAAACTTTGATGTTCTAGGAAAAAATATTATAGACAATGGATCTATATTTATTGGTTCAAAGTTTACAAATTTATGTGGAAAATTTGGAATATTAATGGGTAAATCTTCTAATACTATCCACAAGGAAACAACTTAGCTGAATCAGCCATTAAAACTCTAATATGAATACTAAAGAAAACAATTGTTTAAAATCAAAGGAATTGGGATAAAAAAATGTTGAATGCTTTATGAGATAGTAGGATCATGCCAAAAATTAGCACATGCCAATTACAATTTCATTTGGTATATAGAAAGGATACAATATTACCCATACATTTGGAACTCATTACATTGGCTACATGTTAGGATATTCCGACACATAGGAATTAATTAAGTATACCTTGGTTTAGTGTATAGTTAGGTAAAGTGTGTTTCTTTAGTATGTACTTACAATCCAACGGTCATGATATGTTCTATACATGAAGTGATCTGACGATTCATTCTCTCCTCGGTATTAGCAACACTTGATTCATGGCTTAACACCCATTTGGTCCATGATCTATATTTAAAAAGCATGGAAGGTCATTTGTCTGGTGATCGTTCATGAGAGAAGATTATGTAAATTTTCTTTCTTTTATTAATAATATTTCCTAAAGTGGTCGCGTTGGCTTAGGCCATGGACTGTTTCCCTCTTTGGGGGTTTTAACCACGTCAATAATATCAGTGTATTGAATTGTGATTTGCTTGTGGGTAGTGTCCTTTGGTGTTCAATCTAAAGAAGTTACCCTGTAAATTCCTACATGGTATCAGAGCCATTTGAGGGTCGCATCCATTGATGATCCAAATTTGAAGCCGATACAACTGCATCCAACTGTCGTTTCCTAGATATACTATTTCCGACCGCTTTTGGGCTGAGAGGGCTAGTCTATTGTGTTAGGAGTATCTGTTCTAGTGAGGAATCCCTTTCATTTCACGCGAAAAGGTTTCCGGTAGCCTAGGTATGTCATTTTAAAGATCTAGAGGTATATATTCTTTATTTGCAGTTATAGTTATTTATCTCTATGTTTATTTCGGTTTATAGTCATCTATACTTTTTTTATTATTGGATGTATACCTTTCATTTCTACGTATTCTCTTTGCTTGCGACTTTGTGCGATTTGCGCAAACCAGAAACAGAAAGAAATGGTTTTCTCATGCATATGCTCTTTTCCACTGCACCTTAGTATGATCTCAGAAAATCAGAAACATTGAGGAAAATATATAGTTTCCGGGGGGCTAACCGCAAATCTAACTTTAAGCCATAAGGCTTGGATACTTTTTGCTTGTTTGTTTGGTTTGTGTGGTTGTTTTTTTTTGTTTTGTAGGAAAAAAAGGGTTTTTCAAGTAAGCATGCACCCCAAATCTTCTGTGAGCAAAAAAAAAAAAAAAAAAGTATTTTTCCTTTCCAACAATTACTAAATGTTTTTACTAGCTCAATTGGTCTAAAGTTACTTTATGAGAATAGAGGTCTTGGGTTCAAGTCTTTCTTTTTGTTGAGTTATTTTTTCAATAAGCACATGTAAATCATGTTTTAAATTTACTTTATGTAAAAGTGTTCTCATCCATTATAAAAAGTGAGTCACTTATAATTATAAAGTCACTTTATCTTTTATTTAAGTTACAATTTATTGGATAGTTCATAAAATACCATTGTAAAAGTGACTTTCACTTATTTATAAAAGTGAGTCACATAAAATAATATTTTTTTAAAGGTGAGATAACTAGATTAATTTTGGAAATGTGGGGAATTTGTTTTAAATATAACATTATCATCAACTTCTCAACATTCACGTGGTTCGTTGGCATCTTCAACAACTTTTTTTCAAAAAGCCATAACTTCTTCATCCGGAAGTCATTTTCAAAGCTGTTTTTTTTTTAATTGGCCTAATTTTTTGAGATCTTTCAATTGTAACACTTACTTTCAATATCTACAGCTTCAGTTTATTTTAAAATGGAAAGTCCATGCCTAGTTAGTCTTGACAATACCAACTAATTGCAATGGCTATCCTACATGGTGGATTTACTCAAAAGCAAAGGTTTTTATAGAATAGCCTCAGGCCAAGAGTTTAAGCCTTTAGATGAAGATAAATAAGACAAATGGGGAAATAAGAAAGATCAAGCATGTGGCTTGATAGGGATGCCTATTTCTCCAGACCTTGGATTCCATATCGCAGAAATTGATACCCCTGATGAAGCAATGAAAGAGCTCAGTATTGTTTTTGGAAATAAAAACAAAATTAAAGCCCATCAACTCGAAAATGAGTTGCTTACTTTGGACCCCAATAGTTTTTATTACACTGAAGATTTTTTGTCCAAGTTCAAGATCCTTAGACTTCTCTTGGAAGGTGTTAAGGTTAATAAGGAAAATGGTAGCCTTATCTATTTCATTCTTACTAAGTTAGGACCAACCTACTATGTGTTTGTTTCCACCTTCCATTCTACTAGAGAAGCCTTTATTTCTCAAGGACAAGACTACAAGTAACCACCTTTTGATGTTTTTTGTGATTCTTGAATAAAAGAACAAGAAAAAATCTTACATCTTGGTCTTCTTAATACTGGAAACTCTTCTAAGAAAGCCTTAGTAGCCCATCAGCAACCAAGTTCAAAGAATCATAAGAAGTAGCATACTAAAAAAAATGGTTCTAAACCAAACAAGGGTCCTAAGAAATTTATGAAAAATCAACTCAAAAAAATGAAAAGGTAAATAAAAACAAAGGGAAGAAGGCTGATAAACATTGCAACTTTTGTAATCGTGATGGCCACTTAGAATCCAAATGATTTAAGAAAATGGAAGTATTGGAAGCAAGAAGAAACATAACATCCATTTGGAGCACTCTTCAACTTCAACTTCATCTTTAGGAATAACACTTTTTGCATGTGGTTGTCAAGCATCTCGGTCTGGTTATGCACTAAATGTATCTTCTTCTACTCATTCTCATGAATGCCTCATTGATTCTGGAGCTTCTTATCACATGGCCAAAAAGAAAGCCATGTTTTCTTCTTTAAATGATTGTAACACCAAAAATATATATGTCGGTGATGATAGATCTCTTAGTGTTGTAGGGACTGGAACTATTCATCTAGACAATGGTCAATTTAATGATGTATTATGTGTTCCTACATTATCCTACAACCTTCTATCTGTATATCAGATAACTCATTCAGGTGAAGGTAAAACCGTTGAATTTTCACCTTATCATGTTGTAATTAATGACCTAAGAGATCCTAGACAGATTTTAGCTACTGACATTGTTGATGATTATACAAGGTTGTATAATTTTAACAACTTTGGATCATCAACTCTTCCCTCAGTATTTGTTGCTCATAATGATGAAGTGAGCAATATTTGGCATGAACGATTTGGCCACTTAAACTATTATTCAACTTTAATTCAAATATCTTGAAAGGAATGGATAATAAAATTTTAAAGCTACTAGTTAATAGGAAACATCTCAAGCATTTCTTTGCCTTTGTTTACCGACGTTCTATGTGTCATAACCGTATAAAGACTTGTAAATACTCAACTTGTTTCATTTGCAGCTTGTCCACGTAAATTTAAGAAGAATTTTGACTCCATGCCAAATGGATTTAAGGCCTTATGGGTTCCTAGCAACCCATAAGAGGTCACTATCTCATAGTTGGATTGATACATTGACCCATTTTCGTGTATAACCTCAATTGCATCTAAATCACCATCATCATTAGCTATATTTAGTTACACTTTTTGTTCTCTTTTGAAATACCATACTTAGCTATATATCCAAAAATTTTGAGTGGAACTTTTAATCCTAAGAAATAGTTCCACACTCTACACACCTTCAACTTTACACATATTCCATAATACACTACTCTTATACTTCGCTGTTTCACAAGCATGTGGAACACTCTCCGCGCAACCAACACTCTAGACAACCAAATCTCATCACAACTAATCTTTCACACAACACTTTCCTCTAAACTTCTGTTTCTCCACACCCAGAAAATCATACATTAAATTTATGAATGTGATATCTTTGCTTATAAGCCATACCTAATAAAAAATCATGAACGTATTCATTTACTCCTGTCGAGGATAATTGGAATCTCATTTAGGAAACCTCAAATTTCAAGGTGGAAATGTGGTGTTATAGTGTTATGAAAACCAAATCTTACATTACTCCATTGAAGATGTGCGATAGATTATTGAATGCCCATTATGATTCTCACATACCCTAATAAAGATGGTACCTGATGAAGGGATATATCACTAAATCTTAGCCATTGGCTAAAATTTTAAACAACTAATAGCTTTGTAAAACCACACTTGACTTGTCACATATATCAAAGTGTATGGGAAGAATAAATCAAGGCATACTTGTACCACCTATAAAGGAGTGCATTGAAAAATGACTTAAAAATATTTAAATGAAATTTTTAATCCTAAATAAATTCCCTAACAGTTAGACCAAGTTAGATCCATATTAACCCCAGATTTCTCAAGTACTAATATGAATCAAATCTCTAGAGGTGTAAACCTCTTTTTTGAGTTCAAAACTTGAGGGAAAAGTCTGCATCTTGAGAGATTTGATCCCTATCAACGATTGATATATTTACGATTAAGATAGATCTAGACTAGTATAATTAATGTTTCAATAAGTATATATTGCCAAATCTATTATCATATAAATATTTATATTAAAAATTTAATGTTTCTATTAAAATTTATATATTTTTTAATAAAATAATAATATAATAATAATAAATAATAATTACTACTTTGATAAAATTAGATACTAATAATAATATATAAATACTTTTATTCCTTAAATTAAATTTATAATATTAAAGGAAAAATAGATATTTTTAGTGGATAAACTTACTAAAATATTAACATAACCCATATTTAATACATCATCCAAATTACAAAACAACACACATATATATATATAATAGATATATATAATTATTTTAAAAAATATAATGCAGTGTTCAATGTGAAATATGAGATAGTGTAAAAGTATAACCTAAATAGTGCAAGTTAATGTGATAATATGAAATCTGTATAGATAAAACAAACTCCAATGTAATGCATTCTATAAATATAATGCAGAGTTCTAAATTTGATAATATGAAGACATTGTAAAAATATAACCTAAATACCGCAAGTTAATGTGATAAGAGTTTTAAGTAATCTGCAAATGTAAAGGTTTTCAATGTAAATGTTTACGTTGAAAACATAAAACTGAAGTGTGAATTTGGGAATCCATGCATGTACAAAGAGTGGAAACTAGAGACGGAGTTTATGGATGTGAATTCATAAGATAAAACCAACCAAAAAATATATTCGTAAAATGATTCCATCGTAAAACTAAATATGTAATTCTTATTAAATCTCTCACAACTACATGGTCTAGCTTTCTATTTTATGACATCAATTAGTGCTGGTTTAAAAATACCCAAATATTTAAAACCCTAAAATGTGAAATTCAAAATAGTCTTACATGTAGTATTTTTTTACATATTTTTGAAAATTATTTTTAAGAGGTAATTTAGAAAATACCTCAAACATTTGAGAATCTAAAACCCTAAATATCTTAAAATGTCAAAATCAAAATACTTCTACCATATTGAAATTATAGATATATAATTTATAAATTCTTGAAAGTACACAATACTCACCATGGAGGGATGATACTAGAGATGATTTCATTTCATAAAGAGGTATTTCTGGCTTAAAAAACAATTGAAAACTATGTTGTGGAAGTGTTTCCTGTAGTCACAATTTTTCTTCCTTATTTTGTACAAGAAAATCAAAAATAAAAATAAAATAAAAAAACAAAAGAAAAGAAAATGAAATTTTTTGTATGGGTTAATTTTTTTTTGTTAAAAAAAGCATATGTGAAATAGCCCTTTTATAAAGATTTTATCATATATTTATGTGGAGGCTTAACATGATACGTTAAAAACACCAACCAAAAAACTATGGAGTGGGTCAACACCCAATAAATATCAAAGAGTTAAAATACATGCAAGTTCAGAGCCAAATCACAGTACATCTGGCGAGATGGTACATTAGAAGATATGAAACAATCCTTCACTTGATAGAGTTTAATCAAGGGGTACTTGTCACAAAGTGATATTACAACACTTTCGATCATAAGATCAACAATCAATGTTGAATGTGACACCCCAACCCTATGAAACCACTCTTAGGGGGAGGGGGCATAGAAAAGAGGTAAATGGTTTCATAAAAACTATGCATTGAAAATGGTTATGCTAAATTTCAACGTCGCCACAGGAGTAATTCTTAGTGACATGCCACAAAAGCGATCCAAATCAAGTGAGGAAGTCCACATCATCATGCCACATTACTTTTCCATGTCACTTGCTAATGTGTTAGTCCACATCATCCCTTTTCGTACTCCTTGATATCATCAACCCATTTTTCCTGCAGAGTAACAACAACCAAGCATCCAAGTCATTCATCCCCAATTCCACATCAACATCCAAATCAGTGTAAACCTTCTTCTTGCTAGGTAATTCAAAATTTTCCATCACCTGGTCCTGTTCTTTCTTTAAAATAATTCATATGAAGGAAAGGGCTCAGAACCCTGTAACTTCTCTATTACTTGGCACTGCTCTATTAATCGACCGTGAAGCTGATATTCGTGACTAACATTGTCCATTTAACATCTTGGAAGTACGCCATGATGCCCTTGATCATTACGCCGTAAGGCATTTCCCTCTGAAATAAACTCTCCTCTCTGCTTATCTGTCCTCTTGTAAACCACACGATTATATATTAGACGATTGCAACAATTTCAGCCGTTGATTCAAAAGAATACCAAAAATTTTGGGCGTTTCATTTGCCATCGGCTCGAATAGTTCATATGCGGCAGAAGCATAAACACATTACCTATCTTTTACAGTCGTTCGTTTGGACTATCCCTCTGTCAATGTAGATGAGATCTCTGCAACCCTACGTTGTGGCTTCTCGTGTCCCACTGTGTGTTTCAACTGTCGCCCTCCTATTGCAGAACGGCTATGGTTGTGCCAGGGTATCATGGCTTGCATTAGCGGGGTTTTTGTTTGCGCTAGGCCTTGCCTTGCCTCGAGGTGAATGATTTTGCTTGCCCTTAATTTAAATGTCCGCTATACATTACCAGTGCGATGATTTCAGTTAAAAGACAAGGGAGGTGCTCATATCATCCCCATTTACCGGGGAGGTGCTCATGTCGTCCCCATTCACCGGGTATTTATAGATTTTGTCTTCTAGTTAGTAGTTTGTCCCTATGGTTCTACAAGGTTCTGACCTTTTTTCCATTTTTCATCCTCAAGGCTTGACTGGAGGTTTTTCCAAATGCTGGCTCGGAGCTCTCATGACCAACATTCTAACCCACATGGTCGAAGGTAAGTTTCTCTCTACAGTTTCGGTTCATTTCTTTTATGGGTTCGTGTACTTATTAATATGGTCACGTTTTCGTGTTGGGTTCTTTTGTGCAGGTTCAATGGACCAGATGAGTTTTCAGCTCTACCACTCCTTCACAAGTATTACCCCTTTTCGGGATCCTTTCATGATGATTTGATTGTGGTTGCCTTTTCTTTCCTACTTCTAATGCCCCTTATGGTTCTTGTTACAGGTAGCTCCATGTGGTTCCTCTCTAGCCGCGCACTTGGAGTTCTCATAGCATGACGAATACTAACTCGGACACATTGTTTTTCCAGATCGGTTCTTTTGCACATTCCTCTCCTTCCACGACTGCCTTTCCTCAATGGTTAGATTGGGAAACCTCCAGCGATTCTTAGACTCCTTTTATAATTTTCCTTTCTGGAAGTTGTTAGTTGTTAATTTTGGTGGCCACTGTTAGTGAGGTTTTGTAATTTAAGATTAAAGAGACTAGCGCTCTCGGTACGTTTCATTGCATGTAGCGTGCTTAAGATCCTACCAATTCTGGAATCTCGGTTCCATGTTCACATTTCCTCTTTTCCTTCTGTAATGTTTTGATTGTTACAATTTATATAAATTTTCTCTGAAACAGTCTCCCTAATGGAGTTATTCTGCATAATGTTTAATTGTTCTTATGCGTACAGTGTGTAATTATGAATTCATGTGGGTGTACCTGTTATGTTGCACTAGTGATTTGGTGATATTTCCTTTGCGAATTGTTGTCCATCTTACTAGAAATATGGATGGATGCATTTTGTTTTCATGTATACGCTATGAATTGAATATTAGATACTGCTATATGGGCGCATTAAACATATAATATACTTGATTCTTGTATGGGTTAACCACACAGGTATGTGCTCTTATTGATCTCGTTGAGTGATAGAAACAATATATCTTTACTTTCGAATTTGTTTGTCTTAAGTAGACATTAGCTTCTGCATATCTCTTGTCAAATTAGAGCTAGGATTATATGTTAGGTTCAGACTGGTTTTCTGAAGTGAATTTTCGTATTTGGTTATCTGGAAAGATGGGATTTGAACAACATAGTCTTCACTTGTAATTCTTTTTTATTAATTTCATTTATGGGTATGCAAGCAAGTTTATAGTTAATTCTCTTAATTACGCCTTACGGTGTTTTTACGCCGTAAGGCGTTTCTCTCTGAAATCAACTCTCCTCTCTGCCTACCTGTCATCTTGTAAGCCACACGATTATATGTTAGATGATTGCCACAATTTCAGCCATTGATTCAAAGGGGTTGCCCAAATGGTTTGGGCGTTTCATTTGGCATCGGGTCGAATAGTTTCATATGCGGCAGAATTATGCGGAAAAAGCATAAACACATTACCTATCTTTTACAGGGCCTTAAGAGTTTCATCAGCACCACTTACGGTAAACGCACCGCCCTCTTCTAGGTTCAAGACCTTGACGACACCGTCCTCTGCCAACAGTGCATAGCGCCTCGATTGAACCCCTAAACCCGCAGGTTTATCTCTCAAATCAAGAGTAACACCCAATGCTTTGGTGAATTCTTGATTTCCATCGGCCAGCAGGAAGATCTTATCACCTACATTCAGATTCTGACCCCAGGCCCTCATAACAAAAGCATCGTTTACAGAAACGCAAGCAATTGTGTCAACCCCTTTGGCCTTCAGCTCATCAGCTTTCTGGCAGATGTTTTTGAGAGCAAGTGGGTGTGAAGGCACCGGGAACAGCCAACAGAACCACTTTCTTCCCCTTGGTTAACTCTGAGACTTTTATTGTTTGAATCTCGCCCTCTTTGTCAAAATATGCCAGAGTAGCCTCCGACAGCTTCTCCCCCACTGAAATAATTGCTCTGATTGACTGTAAAGTTGTTGATGACCGAACAAATGTTGATTTGACAGGATTTATTGTGTGGGGTTTGGGGTGAGGAACCAGAAATGAAGAACCCTTCAAAACCCTTGAAGGATTCTGTAATGCAATAATAGGAGGGCGCAATGTGGGTTTCATAAACGAATAACAAATGGGCATAGAAGGCACCTTGCATGAAAAAGATTTATGCGAGTATAAAGTACAGAAAGGAGCATCCAGAAGTTGTCCATAATGATTTCTTCATTGCCTATCTTTTACAGGGCCTTAATTGTTTCATCAACACCACTTACGGTAAACGCACTGCCCTCTTCCAGGTTCAAGACCTTGATGACACCGTCCTCTGCCAACAGCGCATAGCGCCTCGATCGAACCCCTAAACCCGCAGGTTTATCGCTCAAATCAAGAGTAACACCCAATGCTTTGGTGAATTCTTGATTTCCATCGGCCAGCAGGAGGATCTTATCACCTACATTCAGATTCTGACCCTAGGCCCTCATAACAAAAGCATCGTTTACAGAAACGCAGACAATTGTGTCAACCCCTTTGGCCTTCAGCTCATCGGCTTTCTCCAAAACTCCTGGCAGATGTTTCCGTGAGCAAGTGGGTGTGAAGGCATCGGGAACAGCCAACAGAACCACTTTCTTCCCCTTGGTTAACTCTGAGACTTTTATTGTTTGAATCTTGCCCTCTTTGTCAAAATATGCCAGAGTAGCCTCCGGCAGCTTCTCCCCCACTGAAATAGTTGCTCTGATTGACTGTAAAGTTGTTGATGACCGAACAAATGTTGATTTGACAGGATTTATTGTGTGGGGTTTGGGGCCAAGAGCCAGAAATGAAGAACCCTTCAAAACCCTTGAAGGATTCTTCAATGCAATAATAGGAGGGCGCAATGTGGGTTTCATAAACGAATAAAAAATGGGCGTAGAAGGAACCTTGCATGAAAAGGATTTATGCGAGTATAAAGTACAAAAGGGAGCATCCAGAAGTTGTCCATAATGATTTATTAGGAGAACTCTTGAAAGAAGACTTGCATTCAGAAGAAATTATAGCATATTTTGTACTATTCCTGCTCTTTGCTGGTCACGAGACCTCAGCCTCAACGATGGCATTTGCTATCAAATTTCTCACGGACTGTCCCCAGGTACTTGGGGAGCTGAAGGTGTGTCAATGTATTATAAATAAAAGCATTTCATATTTCAAAATGTTGGGAGGCTTTGTCATCCCAAAAGGGTGGTCAGTCTTGGTGCTTATGAATGGCATCCATCTAGATGACAAGTACCATTCTTCTCCGCTCAAGTTTGACCCATGGCGTTGGCAACAGATTCTGGAAAATAATGTAATTAATTAGCATCAAAAGCGTCACTTCATGTAATTAATTCTCTTAGTAATCTTTCTGTCTCTAATTCTTCTCTTAGTAATCTTTCTGTGTCTAATTCTGTTAGTAATCTCTCGGACTTTATATTGCAGGAGCTCTACAAGAACCCCTCTTTTATTCCATTTGGAGGGGGGCTCAGGCTCTGTCCAGGAATGCATCTAGCAAAACTTGAGCTGGGCCTCTTTCTCCATCACTTCATCACCAAATTCAGGTCATGTGCTTCATTCTTATACTTCTTTCACAGCAAGATAAATAAGACATCAATTTTATGAACGTTGTACATGTACATTGTGTTTTACAAGAATGTGCTAAAATTGTCTTAATATTTGCAGATGGGAGCCACTGGATGATGATAAGATCTCCTACTTTCTTGTTTCCCACTTGACTAAAGGCTTTCCGATCCATCTACATCCTCAAGAACAAATGGATGATTAATCGCAGTATAATAGGATTTGATTGATGCAGTATGGAGTATTAGTAATAGTAAATAAGTTTGAAAGAATGGATAATTAATCGCATTATAATAGGATTTGATTCATGTAGTGTGCAGTATTAAAAACAGTAAATAAGTATGGAGCTTAAAACAATAATTGCCCGCTGTGGACATATAAATTCAATGTCAAACGACATCAGCAAAAATGGAACCTTATCTCTCAGTTTGTACTGAGTCTTTAATTTCCTTATTAAACCCAACCTTCATTGTCCACCTTGAGGGTGACACATTCTGTAATTTGAATATTTAAATGTGTCACTCTTCCCTATATAAATTTCAGGTAAATTAGGTGACAATACCATCATCATCTGATAGGAATTACCTTGGGTTGCTTGTGTTTGTGTCTAGGGTTGCTTTGTAGTTTCTATGTAGTTACATCACACTTCCACTTTATGCCCTTGTGACACAGGTCAGTCTACTCCATGTTCATTGAAAATACAATCAGTTTAGGTGTTTGACAGGATCGATTGAACTTGAGAAAATGCTGGCTTATATAATTACAAAAAAGGAGAGTTACATCTTCCAAGTATTCACTTAGTATATTGATCTGGTTTATTTTGTACAAAAATAGATTAATCAAACCCTACATGGTGATATTAAATATCTTATTTGTACTGATAAAATTAGAGATAAGTTGTCACCTGATAATGCATTAACACAGTTGTTTAATGACACCACTTTTGATTTTTTTTTGGTTGATTTTGCCCAAAATATGAGTAGAAATTGTTAAAACCATAGTTTCTGATTAGAAATAGGGGAAATTTTAGCTTTAAGTTGTTGAATTTGCACAATCCAAATTTTTAAGGGATTTTTTAGGACATTGAATCCATTTTTGTACTAAAAAATATAATGAAACATTGTGATCTCACCAAAAATCATATCATCAGATTTTGGTGAAATGGTTAAAAAATTACCTCATTAAAAAATAGTTAAGCTCATAGTAGACAAATTTATCAGGAGATAGAAAACAATGGAGTTTAATTTTTCTTTTGTACAACAGTTATCTCTCTATTGAGAGCTTCAGGTAAAGCCTCAGAGGATTTTTGAATGAAAAGTATGACCACTCTAAAATATGCTTCCTTTTGTTTGTTAAATTAAATTAAATTTTGTTGTAGTCTGGAGCCTTCTAGAAAAGTAGAGAAATAGAAATGATGATTTCTCTTTGAATCATTTTAATTTTATTTCTTGATATAACCCTGTTTGTTGATAGATAGAGAACATTCATTTTACCCTGTTTGTTGATAGATAGAGAACATCCATTTTTGGGCAAATTTTGTTTTTCCAATATGTACAAATGTTTTAGTGAACTTTTGGATCGTTCAAAAACACTCTGTTCTGGTTAAATATCATGTATAAAGGAATATGCTCTTAAAATATGATGGGATATTTTTATGCAGATGGGATCTCACATGAAGAAGGCAATATTTGAAGAACAAACGACCAATGCTTTGAACAGATGGCAACAAAATGCTAAGAAAAAAAACAAAACGAGATAGGAAGTCAAAGCATTCTTCCCCTGGTTTCACACGCAGATCAACTATGTTTTCGGGATTTCAAAGTGGAGAAACAACTCCAATCCATGGATCTTCTCCATTGCATTTGCTCTGAAGATACAAAATAGCAGGAGCCATGGAAACTGCATATGCCTCTGAGAGATATGACCACTCAGAATCCAGTGCATCAGATTCGGCAATTGATGCATCTTCTTCTTATCCTCCCCAGCATAATCAACTGGAAACAAATTTTGTTTTTGTTTGTGAGGATTTCCCATGAACCAGTGAGGCTCCTGTATCATTTTGCATACCATAAAAACCCTGTTTACATTGATTCTGCTGTCAGAGGGCAACATGTCATGCGAGACAGATGACTCTCGAGACTTGTACTGGTACTGCAGCTAGCTGGAAGGGTTGGTCCTCGAAGGCATGGAGTGCAATGGATAATCCTTGTATATAAAATGACCCTATATATGATGACTATTTGTTCTGGCACTAATTGCTGCTGCAGACCTAGATTGCTACCCTTTGGAATTGTGGAAAAATCTCGTTGTATGATTTAGGTTATAGGGATTCTAGCATTTTTGAGGTTTATGTTTGTTTAACTTAATTATTCAGTATCTCTTTTAAATATATGTTGCGTTTTATTTTAAACTCTGTTTGGCCATAATATGTGTTTTTTTAAGTTTGATGGACTGTGTCAGTTCTGGTGCTACTGGACTTTGCTCTAGTCTTTAAAGTGATTAATTGCTATGGAAGTAATTTCTGCAAGGTCAAATTGTCTTTGGTTTTGCTTTGAATTGCTCATCTATCCGCCCTCTGGACTTTCTTGAAATGCCCTAACCAGATTGGGAATGTCAATTGAAAGGCAAAACTTTATAGAGGATTTGAAACAGAGCATGTGAACTTCGAAATTTGATGTTTGTTGGTCACTTAATTTCTGTGGTGCTTCACATTTTTTGATTGGTGCTTCTAAATTCTGCTAATTTTCACTGTTGAAATCTGCTGAAATTTTATCATCAGTTATTTCACTTTTCATGAGTTATACTTAATTCCTCCTCTTATTTTTCTTTTCCTCTATATCTGTTAGGTTTCCCTACTTTTCGTTGTCTCTCTTTGTGTCATTTTTGTTTTTTTCAATTGTTTCTCTTTTATTTGAAGAGTATCCAGTGCCTTCATGTCTTTTTGGTCATTTTAACCCCAAATCATTTCGTTGTGGTTGCTGCACTTTCTTGGTTGATGGTAGGATTTTGGGACCATTTTAATGTTTTACTAGGTCTGCTAATAGTATTTTAGGAATGAAGCTCATTTGACCCGCATAGACATGCAGTTTTGTGTTTTACTTAAAATGACAGGAATGCAAATTCCTCATCTTATGATCTAGTTGGATGGTTTATTTGGTCAAGGGGGCCAGGCAGTCTTCGTTTTGCTTGGCAAATGACAAAATGAAATTTCCTATTTTTGACCTAGGTGAATGATTCATTTGCTCAAGGTGGCCATGTGTTGTATAGATTTATAATTATAAATGGGCGACTGAATTGTATATGATATTTTGATAAAGCTTATGTTCATCTCGATCTGGGTTAGACTGTGATGCAGTGTATTTTTCCTTTTTTCCTGAACCTTTAAAATGTGGACTAGCTGTCAACTTTGACATGAATACACTTGCCCAAATCTATCTCATGTACACAACATACTGTGCTGACTACGAAAAATGCAGAATTTATAGGATTCTGTTATACAAAATAAAAACACATGTATGCTTTGGGAATTTGATTTTCTGGTAAAATTCTGATTTGAAGGTAATTTTTTTCTCTCGTTCTCTAAGAATTGGGAGATTTGTAGATCATGCATTGTGGGTGAAAAACACATAAATTCAATGATTGAGTGAAACTGAATTATGCAACTTGCACCACGTTGTGGGGAGCTAAGTCAAGGGTTCGATGAAACCTTTAGGTTTGGAATTTGGCGAACCTGAAAAAATTCGAAATTCAGTGGTAATGCTTGGTACTAGTGGTAATGCTTCTCGGGACAAGGGTTTCGAAGCTTCTATATATTAAATGGCTAAACAAGATAGCTTCTATATCTTAAATGGCTAAGCAAGATTTGTTAGACTTGTGGATTTTAGTATATGAAACCATTTATACTTATGTTAGCTCACTAATTGGCTCTCTTATGCAGCAATGTTCTTGGATCATATGCCCATTTCATATGGAATGTCTACTAAGTGGTTCTAGTTAATGGGGCATTGATTTGAGTGTTTAATATATTTTTATTCTTTATCAAAGTATTTTTTTGCTCTATTTGCTTTCTTCAGTTTATGCCTTACGACGTTTCCTTTGCAACATCTGGTGCAAATGCTAGTTTTAACTATTCCAATGACCTCCTCCGCTTTGTTTAATCGATTCTTTACCATGAAAATTTTCCCATTTTTTATAATTTCCCATAATTTGTAAGATGGCTTCTATCTTCTCTAGTTCCTCAGAGAAATTTTTCCATGTCTGTGACATGAGAGAATATCTTTCAACTTACACACAAACTGGTTTGTGATGCTTTTAAATTCTCTGCAGTTGAAAAATATCATCATTTTACTGATTAGAGTCTAACTCTTACATATAAAGCCCTTCCCAAAACTGATAGAGAAACTGATAGAGAAAGGTTGTTCAAGTTGATTTTGCCATCAGATTCTCAAATTCCTCAACGAACAAAAATTTATCCTATAACTCTATTTTTTGAGATTTCCCAACAAGTTTTGGTTATGATTTTATTGCTTCTTGGGGAATATGACACTAGAATTGTAAGCAATTAGACTTTAGGGTTCCTCAGTTCAATGCTACAACCTAATGTTGTTCTAGATATCCCCACCTATTTAACTAAATCCATCAATTTTCAATTCTACAATTTCCATGTCACTGGGTACTTTAGGTATCCATCATATTTGGTCCATTTGTTTTTATATGTACATGCAAATAAATTCATTCATCTCAATCTCAACATGATGGATTCCAAGAATCAAGTAGGATCAATAATTGATTAGACATGCACAATTAAATCGAAATAATATAAGGAAGGTTTCCCCCACTTTTTATCATCTTTCATGGTTATTGTATATGTTGTTTTGAATAATCAAACACCTCCAAATTTTTTTCTTGAAGTAAGGGAGCTCCTACAGCTCAATGTTGACACAAGAGTGGGCGATTTGTATTTATTTGAAGATTACACAGGGATAAGACTATATGGAGAGGAAGTGAAACCATATCACCTTCCAATATTGTTTCCCATAAGAATCTTCTCTCTTGAGTTTATAAGACAATGTACCTATGTTGATCAGATTCACTTTATTCTTCAGCGCAAGGGATAAACCTCTAAGCTGGAAAGGGTCATAGGAACATTTATTGTGAATATCAGAAAATCCCTTCAAACAAATTAAAGACATGATGAAAGAATTTAATTTTGAGGAAGGGGAGAAATGGAAATATGATCCCTATCGCATGATTTTTAATAGAATAATTGAAACTGGTTCGGTACCTTATTCACATAAAAGCAAACCAGAGATAGAATAGATGACAAATCAAGAGGTTTGGACCAGTGACAAACTACTGTAATAAACTAAAGCATATGAGAAGATGGACATTGAGACTCCCACTGTGAAGGAGAAAACTATGAAGAGAATTCTTCCTAGGAAGATAGATATTGAAATGGAAAATTTATAGCCAGAGAAAAGAGACAGGATCCAAGAAGAAGAGGAAGAAGAAAATATGCAAATCAAATTATCAGAGGTGCCCTCAAAACAACTTGGTTTTAAAATGAAATTGGAGAATCTAGATTCAATCTCTTCCTCCACTTCCACTAATCTTGTATCACATTTAGTTTAAAAGATTCCATCTCAAGCAAATATATTGCAACAAAGTTATCAATAGATTGACCATAGGAGTCATAAGGTAAGAAGTGATATGGTAGCTCGACTATTAGTGCAGCCAACCTCAGTTTATCAAACTAGGTTACTTTCTACCATGGATTTGGAGAGGAACCAATTAAAGTTATCTCTGATACACCCTACCACTCAATCTCTTCCCGTTGGACCTGCTTTCAAGGCAATGAATTTTCCTATTAATGTGAGTGATATTCCACTGTGAGACATGATAAATCTGCACAAGCAAGTTGGTGAGATGATTTATAGTTATTTGAGCAAGATTTCTCTAATAGTGACTAAAGCAGAGAAAATTCTTGAAAAAGTTACCAATCAATTAAAGCAAGAAAAGGCAACCTCTAGAGAGAATCAGATTCAAATTAGAGTGTACAATAAGTTAATTGTTAAACTCGTGGTTGATTCAAGGAAAAAGAAGCAATTAATGTAGGTTTTATCCCTGTATAGAAATTACCTGCATACGAATTCTAAAACACATAAAATAAACAATGCGAGAGCATAACACATAAAACACATATACACAGAGATTTCCCCCTGGATCCCAAAACCGAGACTACCAGCTTGATTTTTCATTATGTTCCTTTCAATGTTACAATACATATTTATACATGCTAAAACATCCAATACCATGGACCGAAAACCACCGTGTCCAAAACCATGGACCGAA
>APFE031236562.1:22663-34659 GCA_000404065.3 Pinus taeda | reverse complement strand
CACAACAAACTGATGCACTTATCTTCATCTGAAATTTTAATATCAACAGATAATAACTGACTTACCATAGTATTAAACACATTCAGATGCTCTGTCACCGAGTCTCCATCTTTCATCCTCAGGTTATACAGATTTTTCCATAGGAACAGTTTATTCACCAGAGACTTAGATTGGTACAAAATCCCTAACTTGTCCCACAAAGCCTTTTTCCATAGCTTCCCTTGATACATTCAGTAATACTGAATTTGAGACACATAATCATATTGTGCTCTTTGCCTTCCAATCTAACTTCTTCCATTCTTCATCAGACACTCCCATTGGTTTAATACCTGGATCTACCGCGATCCACTGATCTTTATCCACCACAAATCCTCCATCTTGAGTTTCCACAACTAAAAAATCTGACCATTAAATTTCTTGATCTCTATCTTTCCACTAATCGCCATCTTCTTTCACCACCAAAATCAATCCCGTAGATCTCCCATTGAATGGGGTCTACCACAGGCCAGGGTGAAACCCCTCAACAACAAAGTCGTCCCCTTGAAGCCAAAACAACTCTGGTACCAAATGTAGGTTTTAACCCTGTACAGAAATTACCTGCATACGAATTCTAAAACACAGAAAATAAAGAATGCAAGAGCATAACACATAAAACACATATACACAGAGATTTTCCCCTAGATCCCAAAACTAGGATTACCAGCTTGATTTTTCATTATGTTCATTTCAATGTTACAATACATATTTATACATTCCGAAGCATCCAATACCATGGACAGAAAACCATCGCGTCCAAAACCATGGACCGAAAACCATCGCGTCCAAAACCATGTGTGAAAATCATGCACAAAACCATAGGTAGGTCCGCCCAACCTAACATAGTGTCCAAAACCAAAATTTTCTGGGGCGCTGCCCTGGACCCCATAAAGTGGGGTTACCTTCACCCCTCAAACCCCTTGTGACTCCCGCCACTATGCAATCAATGCAACAACCCCCCTTCTAACCGCCCGGTTAACTACGTGGGCTAGTCGTGGAAATAATATAACACAACCCAACAATTAAGATGCTGTTGCAGAATATTGAAGCCAAAATGCAGTCTTTGAGGAAGAAATTAAGGATTTATGGTTTTGAGCATGCTCAAACAACAAAGCTTGCTTAAGTTGAAAAGGGAAAAGAGTAGTTACTGGAACAACTAATACAGATAAACAATGAAGTTACTAAATTGGAAAATAAAATTCAAAGTCATGTTTGTATTATTGTTGCACCAACTTTCTCTGATTCTAATGATCATGCAAAATAAATTTCTAAAGTGATGACAAATTTGAAGCTTTCAGAAGTTGAATTAAGAAGCTTATTTAGTAGAAATAAAGGAGCAACTGAATGTTAAAGAAAAATCATTCTAGAAAATGAGAAAAATAACCAACTCCAACGTGAAAAACAGATTTCTCAAGAGGAAATTAATAAGATGAAAGGAAAATTAAAGGGAAATACTTCCCTTATAGAAACAACACAAGAATTTTGGGATGAAATTATATAGGATATGAGTTCAAATTGGGACTATATTAATGATATTTCATAGTAGAAAGATCTACTGAGGAAATCATAGTGAGTTATAAAGAGAATTGGAAATGAAATAGGAGATAGAGTCCTAAAATCAAAGAATATGATAAAGTACTTGAATGGAAAAACTCCAAATGAACTCATAACTTTAGATGTGGTTGATATAGTGTCTTTTATTTCAAATATAAGAAAGATCAACAACAATAATCTTCTTCATATCCAGGATTGCAATCGACAAGAAGAAGTACATAGGGTAGTTTCAATATTTAATAGCAAGTTTGATCAAAGAACAAGAGTGGGATTTACCAATTGCTAGGACCAAAATGGAAAATTGATTTCTTGGGAAGCATATGAAAAAATGATGTGGAGTATGAGAAATCAAAATGACAAAGGTCTTGAAACATATGAAGCTTTAAAAGGCCAAATTGTTGTCAATTACCTTCATTGTGATTTTCAACTCCTGTGATTGGTAAAGACTTTGTTCGTGCTAAAACAAAACTATTCCAAACACTCGAGCTTTCAAATGGCATGTCAAGACTTACTTGCATATTATTTTATGGATGAATGAATTTGGCAAAGATCTGAAAGGATGATCACACCTATAGAAGTGCGAGTTGTGCAACCAAGTCCCAATTAAACCAAATCAATGGAATTTTTCTTTCTTTTTTTTTTTTTTTTTTTTTTTTTTTTTTTTTTTTTTAAATTCTGAGGATTAGATTTTTTTTTTTTACGAAACTTTTGTATCTAAATGTTTAATAATGTAAATTTTTAGTTAGAAGTAGTTACGGTCAAGTAGTTTTGACAGTTACTCCTGAAAATGGAAAATTTTCATGTAATATTTAAAGAAAATTGAACCACTTATAAGGGGTTCAAATATTTTGGAAACTTTTGGCTACTTGTGTAATGTCATACTTCCTTGGCGATAGTAAAGACTACCAGATTGATTCCAAATCATAGGTGAATTACAATATGTGTTTTACTTCTTATGTAAATTTTCATCTTTGTTTTCTTATGAAACAAGTGTATAGTTGCAACAGGTCTACTTGAATGAGAGACATATATATTAATGTTGTTTAAAAAATTGCAGAAAATACTTGTAATATTCTTTACTGAAGCCTTAAAGAGAACTCCGCTATTTCATCATTTACATTCTTTGATTATATCACTCACATTTTCATTCATGGGGTTTAAATATTGGATTCTTGAAGGCCCAAGTTATAAAACCCTAGATTCTTCTCAATTCCTCTTTCCACCATAATAATTTAAAGTATGTAATCACTAATAAAAGGCCAGTCTGGTGCTAATTTCTATCTTCAAGATTAAGTCCTAATTACACATGAGGATATATTGTCTCTGGACAAATATTTTAATAATATTTAATAATTTGAGTTAAATTTCCTAGGCACCGGTCCTTTTTTAGCCAAGAACTGTCTCCAGGGGTACAAAATTTAATTGGCGCCATTGCTGGGGAATGAATATGAAAGATTTTTCCCTAGGTGGTTGTTAAATGTTTCTTTATTTGGTGAGAAAAAGGGAGTGTTGGTTGAATTTTCTCACCAAAGGGGGTTTGTTATTTGCAAACCTAACTCCAAGAAAACCCCATACTCATTCTGATCCATATAAATAGAAGACTCCAAAATTGTCGGACCCCACGAAACTATTTTCTAGAAGAGTTTGGACATAAAAACAATCATCTGTAAGTCCTAGTTCTTTAGTTTTCACTCTTAGTCAAGGTACTTCCAATTTTGATCATAATACAGTTGATGAGCCATTAAAATATGAGGTACTCTAGCTTTTTCCTAGGGTTTTGCAATTCCTTGAAGACAAAGCTTCTTTCAAATATTTTCTTTTTTCAATATCTTGTCTTGAAAGAAAATCCTTTGAAAACCCTCCTCATCTTATTCCTCCTATCATAGAAGAAGAGGAAATAAAGGATATTATTTTGCTTCTCAATCTATCCCTCTAACCTCTGCTCCAACTTCTTCTTCTATATTTCAAATAATAAATCTTCATCCACGTCCACCACCAAACATGGTTGTACTAGGTTTCTTGTCCAACTATTATCTTCCTTTGAATTTACCTTAACTAATGAATACAATGCCCTAGGACTACGTAAATATTTTTCCTAGGTTCAATAGGGAAGATGATATCACAACAAAAAAAGACATTTCTACTTTCTGTGTATTTGCTGAGAATTTGAATGTTGATCATTCAGATGTGGTTATGAGACTATTTGTTTAATATTTGGATGGAGGATAACATAAATGGTTTAAAACTCTCGCTCTAACCTCAATAAATTGCTGGGAGGAATTTGAAAATGAATTCACAACAAAATGGGGTGAGAAGAAAGATCATGTGTATTATTTGACTGAATTTGATGATATTAAGAAGAAGAACACTGAAGATGTTGCATAATTTATTAAGAGATTTATTAAGTTGTATAAGCCTTTGTCTTATATTTTGCATTTATGCTTAGGGAAAGGAGGTTAGATACTCTAAATAAATGTAAACTGATGCCATAGAGATTGAGGCTAACTTGACAACTTCAAGAAAACTCAAAAATAAAACATATCTTGTTGAAATAAGAAAAGGGAAAGAAGAAGTTGGATCTTTAGGATAGGTAAGAGATTTGCAAGGTAAAAAAATTGGATTAAGTGTCTCAAAAGATTAGGAATCTTTTAAAAAAGTAGTCAAATTGGATCTTGAAAACAAAAATCCCCCAAGATAGCTTCAATTAGGTGGAAATATAAATTTCAATCCATAGTTCAGAAGACCCTATAACCCCCCTCAAATCTTGCAAAGGAAAAGGAAAAATTTAGAAGATCAAGTTCAACCTCCTTTGATGATTGAAGATGAACCAGAGGAAAATCTAGAAGAAGTTTTAAAATATCAAGAAAATCAGTATTCAATGATGCCTGAAGAAGATGGGAAAGATTCTAAAGGTATAGATTCTGAATTTTAGGCTTCTATAAATGAAGATGATATATATTCTTATCGTAGGAAATTTGTTGATCTAATACAAGCAGAACAACACAAAAAATATTATTTGAGATCAAGGAAGAGATCAAGAATACAAGATCAACCCGATCATCAAGACCAACAAACTTCTAAGAGGAATAATGATAAAGGCAAAGAACCAGTGCACAATGTTCCAACACCCAAGGCAAATACATCACAGTCAAAGCAACAAATACATGAGAATAAGGAGGAAAAGGAACAATTGAAGGTGGAAAAAGTGAGTTGTATTTTAATATTGAAAAGGAGTTGGAGAAAGTAAAAATACATGTGCCTTTAACAGAAATTACAAAACAACCTACTTATCAGAAAAAAATATCCAAGTTCATAAATTTATCATAGGTAACTCCAAATAAGGATAATGTGAATTTACAAGAAGATAGGCCCATGGTCATGTTTGGGACTCATGTGGAAGAACATGAATCATCAAATCATTCTTTCTACATAAAATTGCTTATGCATGATCTAATGTTACACAATTGTATGCTTGATTTTGGTGCTTTACATAATTTGATGCCACTATCTATCATGGAACAATTGGGTCTGCAGGTTACAAAACCTTACAAAGATTTATGTTCATTTATTAAAAATGAGTTAAGCGTATTGGTTTTATAAAGGACATGGTTGTTTCTTTGGCCCAAATCCTTGTAAAAAGTATTGTAATGGATGTAGTTGTTGTTGACGTTCCTTCTAGATTTGGGTATGTTGCTTTCCATATCACAGGGAATGAAACTTGGAGGTTCGATAAAATTGGACTTGACATATGCAACTATTCCTATGTTTGGAGGAGAAGAAAGGAGACTTTACAGAAAATCCAGGTTTATCAAGAGAGTCATGAAGGAGGATAATCCAAATAACTCCCCTGTGTATAGTAGAGATAGAGATTTTGGTTGTTTTTTGTTAGAAGTAGATCAATAAGTAGTTAAAGGAATAGAATTTCAAACTCTAGTTGCAGTACAAAGACCAGAAGAGATGTAAAATTATGTTTGGAAATTGTATTTTGATGGAGCTTATTCAAATGAAGGCAATGGGGAAGAATAATATTGGTTTCCTCTAAAGGTGAGATGATTCCTCTATCCTATAAATTAGAATTTTACACAACCAATAACGTGACATAGTATGAAGCTTTAATTCTGCGCCCCCAAGATCAAAAGAATTTTAAGATTGATAACTTAATAGTTTTTGGCGACTTTGAATTGGTGGTGAAATAGGTGAGAGGTCTTTGTCAAAACAAACATCATAGATTAAGATCTTACATAAATGAAGTCGAGTACTTGATGGAGAAATTATTTCTTGCTTTTAATATAAAGTTTCCGCCCAGAGAGAAAATAGGCTTGTAGATTCTTTGGCTATCTCTGCTAGCACTTTTAAGCCTCCACAAAATCCCTGTTTGAGATATGAAATTGAAAGCATACATCAACCTTCCACACCTAATATAAAGCACTGGCATGTTTTTGATGATGATAAACAAATTAAACTTTTTGTGGAAGTCATTGGTGAATTTTTAACATCACAAATTGATTAGGATTGTGAAGTTGAGAATGAATAAGATGAAGAAGAGGATGAAAACGCAACATGGAAGGATACTATTACAGATCACAAGATATTACAACTGAAGGGTAATGTTATTCCTCAAGGTCTTGTTGCATTGGAAAGCATTTCAGATGGGAATGATGTTCCAATGAAGATAATAGAACATGTAAAAAAATATGATGTACAAAATTGTAATATTGGGACATAGTAGGAACCAAATCTTATCAAGTTAGCAAGGGGAATACCCAAGGATTTAAAACATAGGTATTTCTATTTATGAAAAAAGTATTCCAATTTTTTTGCATGGAATTATGAGGACCTAAAAACTTATAATACTGAAATTATTTAACATAAAATTCCTTTCAATCTTGGTGTGAAACCATATAATCAGAAGTTGAGACAAGTAAATCCTTTGTTATTGCTTGTAATTGAAAAAGAAGTGAAAAAACTCTTTGAAGAAAAAATAACAGTTCCTTTGAGATATTATGAATGGATCACAAATCTTGCGCCTATAAGAAATAAAAATGGAGAGATAAGGTTATGTGTGGATTTTAGAAACTTTAATAGGGCATCGTTGAAAGATAGCTATCCTCTTCCTGAGATGGATCATATTTTACATAAGGTATTTGGCTCATCTAAGTTGTCTATGATAGATGGGTTTTCAAGATATAATCATATTTCTATATACCCTGAAGATTAGAAGAAAATAACCTTTACAACTCCTTGGGGTAGTTTTATTTATGCCAATATTCTCTTCAGTTTAATGAATGCAGGTGCAACATTTCAAAGGGCTACGGATATATCATTTGTTGGTGAGAGAGATAAGTTTGTAGTGATATATCTCAATGACATAATTGTTTACTCTGCATCTGATGAAGAACATTTGGTGCATTTACAACAAGTTTTTGAAAAATGTAGAAAATATGGCTTGTCACTTAACCCAAAGAAGTTTGAGTTTGCTCTACAAGAAGGTATAATATTGGGTCATATTGTCTCAAAGGAGGGGATAAAATTGATCCAAAAATATTTGAAGCAATGAACAATATTCCTTTGTAAAGGAACAAGAAAGAGGTACAATATTTTCTTGGAAGAATATATTTTCTAAGAAAGTTTATTCCTAATTACACAAACATTTTTAAGGAGATAACTAATATGTTAAGGAAAGACAAAGAAGTTAAGTGGACACCTGAAGCAAGAGATTCATTTTCGTGAATCAAAAAGGGCATTGGGTGAAGCTCCTGTTATCAAAAAACCTAGCTCTGATAGGCTGCTGACCAGGAAGATCTTGTGTAACTCTTTCAAACCTACTTTTCGTTGAGGCTTAGCCTCCTCAACCTGAGAGGGCTCTCTCAAAGGATTAATGATATTGATAATGGATTAGATGGCTAACTCTAGTAAACAAATGAACAAGTGTAAGAGGTTGAAACACAATTAGAAATTATCCATTGGGCTTATGGAGTCAAATATGCTTCAGTATTGACAATAATGTTAGCCTTACATAGAAGTCAGGGCATAAGAATTCAACATATGGAGAATACACCAAATACACATAGGACCAATACAATTTACAAATGCATGAAGGAAATTAGAGCACTGTTAGTGATTTCTAAGTAATCACACATTCATACCACTGCAGATAATAGGAAGAAGACAACACAATACATTCAAAACATCGAATTCCTTCTGATTCCTGAGAAGCAAAGCCAAAATACTGTATTACTAAAACATAGTTTTTACACAAAGCACAATATGAGAGCTTTTCTTAATAATTTTCCAACCACTTGTACATTAGATATTCTCCTATATATAAAGCTCTTTATATGACTTGGATTTCTCCTCTAGGATGAGGAAAATTCGAGTTCTACTTGACTTGACACCTATTGACACTTAAAACTAACTATTAAATGCAAATGATAGCTAACTAGCAGTCCTAGAGACCTAAAACAATCAGGAGTGTAACTCCTAATTATGATTAAAAAAACCTTATCTAGGAATTAGACACTCCTTTTGACACCTATAAATCAATGGATTCGAATTTGATGGTGCTCATAACCCTCCAACTAGCCCTTGATGGCTCATCCTTTTACTGTTCCTAGAAACTAGGAGACTTGTTCCTTGCTTTGTTCTGGCTGAAAAATAGGTCTTTGGAAAGAGCTCATATCTTCTCATAAAAAATGTATTTAGAAAAAATGAAGGAGGCTTTTGTGAAAAAATCTGTGCTGAACAAAAACCTCTCTTTGTTTTTTGAAACACCTTTCCTATCGCCCAGACTGTGTCTTTGAACAACAGGTGTAAAACAGGAGAAATATGCTTGTGAAAAACTACACCTATAGCAGTTTCGTAGCGCACGTTTGGTCATTCATTTTTCCCAGATCATAACTGATTTGAAGAAAGTGGAAGAGGTTTTTGTACTTCAGTATATTATGAATTAAAACCTCTTTCACTTTTCAGAGATGAGTTTTCCATTGCTTGGTAATCGCCTTGGAAGTTGACTGCTATTTTCATAACATTAAATTTTGGAGTTCATAAATGTCCTTCTTTACTTGTTTTTCCCTTCCTTGATGTTTATACCTTTTAAGTAATCCCTTTCAGCTGCAAATCTTCAAAAATATTCCCCTTTGTCTCTCAAAATTGGTCCACTAAATGATAATATGTAGCTATAGCAGTTTCGTAGCGCGCTACGAAACTGCTGTGCATTGGGCATCACCTACAACAGTTTCGTAGTGCGCTACGAAACTACTGTGTAATTACAAAAACACAATTTAAGACCAAGCTTTAATTTTATTGAGTCTTTCTTTTGCTTTGAAATGACTCTTCCATATGACATGAGGCTGTTCAAAATTAAATAACTTGACACCATTCTTCAAGGTAAACTTCAAAAGGTATTCTATATCAAAATTTAGGATTACCTTACTTGCCTTGCTTGAGCCTTCAAAGAAATCTGATGTATGCTGACCCTGAGTTAGCCAAGTGCTTCTTATGCATGAAAGGAGCATGAGAATGACCAAGACCAATTCTTCCTTACCTTACCCTTTTCCTTTGAAATCTTTTCAGTGATAACAGTGGCTCCACTTGGGATAGTGTGCCCTTTGGTATACTAGAACTCGTATGTCCAGTGCCTATCCTCTTATGAAAATGGAAATTGTTTGACAACATCCCTTTAGCTCTTGGCCTTCACCTCAGGTTAAGCTTATGATCACTGTAGGAGAAAGAAATCTATATCTACTGAAAAATCTCAGTAACCTTGAGCTATTGCATTTTCCTACCTACCTACTAGCTGCAATTTCCACTTTAGGTCAAGCAACATGATATTTCCAATAAAGCCAATCAATTGTCTTTTCTGATATTGGAGGCTCTTGACTACATTCGACCTCAAAATAACCATGGTAGTGAGATGACCAAATCAATTCATAATGTACTTGATCTTCATAATGCAAATGAAAATGAAAACCTGGTGTGCAAAGCTTGGCCATGTATTCATTTATAGGGTCAAAGAGGACATGGTTATTTTGATGATCATCATAACATTCTACATCTTCAGACAATTGATTCTCAGCCACACACGATTTCTTTGATATGCTTTCCAACTGCTTTTCTAAATGATTCCCATAAAAAATGTAATTTTCCTCCTTATTATGATCATTCATTGATGTAAGCTGCTGCAAGGAATTACAAAATTGAACAACCTTTTCCTTTGCCTGAGGGTTATAAAAAATTTCTTCCAATATTTCTTCTTGATGTTTGCAATCAATTTCATACTCATAATGATTCGAAGCCTGGCAAGTCTGCTGCATCTCTACATCAATCTCAGAGGATGTAATATGATTTTCATAAGTAAACCCCTACTAATCTTCATGCTGCATTTCATGGGATGTTATTCTTTCTTCTTGGTGTTGAAATGTATTGTTATGAAGAGCCTCTAAAATTTCTTCATCCATAAATTCATCATCATCATCATAACAATCCTCCAAATATTGAATAAGACTCAAAGAATGTTTACAACAATCTTGGACCAGCAACAAGGAGGGTTGACACTCTTTATACATCTCATAGAATTCATCATGAAAATTAGCAAGCGAATATATTGAACCATTTTTCAAACTTTTATACCAAGACCATGCTTTTCCTTCTAAAGTGGTCATAAACATCCTCATGAGACAATCTTCAAGAAACTGAACCTTAAGATTGTGTACATGCATATGAAACCTAACCAAATGAAGAGCATCATTGTCTTTCTTTTCATCTTTGAATATCGGAAGATCCACTAACCAATCAACCTTTGGCATAGGATTTGGAAAACCAGGGATATGAGACCGATTCATAGGAGCATACCTGACATTCATTCTTGCAGTGGAACTCATCTTGAAACTTCATCAAGCTACTGATCTTCTAGTAGTGGAGTCACCTTCCAATTTCTTATTCGATGTGTGGAGTCGCCAAGGTAGTTGCAACCTCAAAAATTTTCTAAACTCCTGCTACCTTCAGAAGTTCAACGCCTTGATTTCGGGAATGATTAATCTTCAGACTCCTGGCAGACGCACCAAAATGCTATAAAAAAACCTAGCTCTGATAGGCTGCTGACTAGGAAGATCTTGTGTAACTCTTTCAAACCTACCTTTGGCTGAGGCTTAGCCTCCTCAACCTGAGAGGGCTCTCTCAAAGGATTAATGATATTGATAATGGATTAGATGGCTAACTCTAGTAAACAAATGAACAAGTGTAAGAGGTTGAAACACAATTAGAAAGTATACATTGGGCTTATGCAGTCAAATATGCTTCAGTATTGACAATAATGTTAGCTTTACATAGAAGTCAGGGCATAAGAATTCAACATATGGAGAATACACTAGATACACATAAGACCAATACAGTTTACAAATACATGAAGGAAATTAGAGCACTGTTAGTGATTTCTAAGTAATAACACATTCATACCACTACAAATAAAATAAAGAAGACAACACAAGACATTCAAAACATTGAATTCCTTCTAATTCCTGAGAAGCAAAGCCAAAATACTGTATTACTAAAACAAAGTCTTTACACAAAGCACAATATGAGAGCTTTTCTTAATAATTTTCCAACCACTTGTACATTATATCTTATCCTATATATAGAGCTCTTTACATGACTTGTATTCCTCCTCTAGGATGAGGAAAATTTGAATTCTACCTGACCTGACACCTATTGACACTTAAAACTAACGATTAAATGCAAATGACAGCTAACTAGCAGTCATAGAGACCTAAAACAATTAGGAGTGTAACTCCTCATTATGATTAAAACAACCTTATATAGGAATTAAACACTCCTTTTGACACCTATAACTCCATGAATTTGAATTTGATGGTGCTCATAACCCTCCAGCTGGCCCTTGATCACTCATCCTTTTATTGTTCCTAGAAACTAGGAGACTTGTTCCTTGCTCTGTTTTGGCTAAAAAATAGGTCTTGGGATAGAGCTCATATATTCTCATAAAAAATGTATTTGGAAAAACTGAAGGAGGTGTTTGTGAACCAATATGTTCTGAACAAAAACCTCTCTTGGATTTTTGAAACACGTTTCCTACCGCCCAGAATGTGTCTTTGAAAAACAGGTGTAAAACAGGAGAAATATGCTTGTGAAAAACTGCACCTACAGCAGTTTCGTAGCGCAAGTTTGGTCATTCATTTTTCCCAGATCATAATGGATTTGAAGAAAGTAGAAGAGGTTTTTTTAATTTAGTATATTAGGAATGAAAGCCTCTTTCAATTTTTAGAGATGAATTTTCCATTGCTTGGTAATCACCTTGGAAGTTGACTGCTGTTTTCATAACATAAAATTTTGGAGTTCATAAATGTCCTTCTTTACTTGTTTTTCCCTTCCTTGATGTTTATACCTTTTAAGTA
>APFE031236562.1:1899-21696 GCA_000404065.3 Pinus taeda | reverse complement strand
AACTCAACTCACTTGAGTTCTAATTGAAGTCATGCATGCAAATATTCAACTAACCCATAAGAACCATGTATTTCCTTCATGCAATTGCATGTGCCACATCCCTAGCTCGAACTGAAGTGGTCCAAGAGAATAAGACAAAGTTTATAGTCCAAATATTATTGTGAGATAATAATATTTGACTTTTCTATTTTTGACAGCCAGTCTAAAAATAGACTTGATCACTCACACTGTGATCACTCACACTTTCATCAAAAATAGAAGTCCATCTATTTTACCAACTTGATCAATCATCCATAAACAACAACCTGCAATCCATAGACATGATCCATATGTCTAAAAATAGACATAGTCTAAAAATAGATTTGCGCCAAAAATAGCCTGCGGGCCCACTTAGTGAAGGCGACTTCTTTCCACTAAGCTCCATCATCTTGTTGCAATCTCAACACAATCTTAAAAAATATTGCCCCTTGTCTGTCAAAATTGGTCCACTAAATGATAATATGTAGCTACAACAGTTTTGTAGCGCGCTATGAAACTGCTGTGCATTAGGCATCACCTACAGCAGTTTCGTAGTGCGCTACAAAACTGCTGTGTAATTACAAAAACACAGTTTAAGACCAAACTTTAATTTTCTTGAGTCTTTCTTTTGCTTTGAAATGACTCTTCCATATGACATGAGGCTGTTCAAAACTAAATAACTTGACACCATTCTTCAAGGTAAACTTCAAAAGGTATTCTATATCAAAATTTAGGATTACCTTACTTGCCTTGCTTGAGCCTTCAAAGAACTCTGATGTATGCTGACCCTGAGTTAGCCAAGTGCTTCTTATGCATGAAAGGAGCACGAGAATGACCAAGACCAATTCTTCCTTACCTAACCCTTTTCCTTTGAAATCTTTTCAGTGATAACAGCTTCTTTGTTAATAAGTCTAGATTATAACAAGCCTTTTCAAATCTTTTCTTTTGCATTAGAATTTACTCTTGCAACTATTTTATTGCAGAAGAATTTGGAAGCGAAGGAAAAAGATGATGCATTTATTAGAAATGCCTTAAGAGATGCTGAGCTGAAGTACGATATTTTAGAGAAGCAAGCTTATGCCATAGTTAAAGCATTAAAATCTTTCAGGACTTACATACTACATTCCCATATCATAACTTATGTTCCTACAAGCACAGTCAAGGAGATCCGAACACAAGCAAAAAATGAAGGGAAGTGAGGTATATGGATAGCTAAAATCCAAGAATATGACATGGACATTAAACAAACCAAATTGATAAAGGGACATGGGTTGGCCAAAATCTTTAATTGAAGCAAACTGCAAGATTATAGGAATTCTTCGGTTGTTTGTTAATCTGGAGCTCAGTCCAGAAAAAGAAGCTAAGCCAAGTCAAGATAAAGAAGCAAAAGAAGTAAAATATATAGGTATTAAACTTTAAATAGAAGTATTTATGCTCAGGTTTATATAATGATATTTTTCATTATCTGTTATACCTACAATGCCCACCAAAATTGAATAGAATGAATTATATATCTCTAAAATTACAAGAAATGTTTTTTTTTTTTTCAAATGGAAATATTTATTAGAAAGATCTCGTGGGAGTCTTGTTGTTATGCTTAAAAGAGAGAAAATTCCAAAATTGTAGAAGAATTTCATGTTGGCATTTGTGGAAGACAACACATCTAGAAAACAACAACACACATAATTCTTAAATTTGGTTTTTACTGGCCCAAATTATTTTGAGACGTTCATGTCGTAGTAAAGTTTTGTAATAAGTATCAAATATTTGCTGAAAGACAAAAGAATTCTCCTTTACTATTAATTCTTGTTTTTGTTGAAGCACCTTTATGCAATGGGGATTAGATTTCATTGGGGAAATTCACCCAACATCTAGTGGTAAACATAAATGGATTTTAGCTACCACTAACTATTTTTTAAAGTGGGTTGAAGCAGTTCAACTCGGTCAAATACTCATAATTTTGTTATGAAATTCATAGAGGAGAATATTTTGGAAAGATTTGGTTGCCCAAGGAAATTAATTACTGACAATGCACAAGCTTTAATTCAAATAATATAATAAATTTCTGTGAAAAATATAATATTATTCTTAGTCATTCTAGAACATATTATCCATAGGGAAATGGTTTTTAAGAGTATTCAAACAAAATCTTGGTTAGAATCATCAATAATATCATTTCAGAAAACAAGATAAATTGGGATTCATAGTTGAAACATGCTCTTTGGGAAAATAGAGTAACAACAAAAATATCTACATGAAAATACCCTTTTGAATTAGTGTATGGAACATAAACATTATATCCATGTCAATTAGCCTTACTAGTGGCTAAACTACTTCAAGATGTAGAGGAAGAACCCAATGATTTAATTAGGAGAATCAATTAATTGGTTGCACTGTAGGAAGATAGGGAACAAGTTAGGAAAAATATTGAAAAATATCAGGAGAAAATGAAGTATATGTTTGACAAAAAGTCAAAATAAAAATTATTTCAACAAGGAGATATTGTACTTAGATGGGATGTTAGACATGAATATAGAGGGAAACATGGCAAGTTTTATGTTCCGTGGTATGTCCCTTTCAATATTGCATAGGTCAAAGGAAATGATACTTTTTTGCTGGATAATTTGGATGGTGAGTTGTTGGAAATACCTGTCAATGTCAAACACTATTTCCATCACTGGCTCATCCACTTCCATTCATTGTATATATCAGTGTGATCATTGTAAGTACTAGTGTGTTTACTTTTATTGAATGTCAATCCCTACAATATGACTCCATGCTTGAGGTGAAGGCACTAACTTGAGGTTCTTAACATTTTGTTCCAAAATTATATCCCCAAGTGGAGCCAATGCTTTAATCATACTTTTTCTTCCTTATTTTGTAAAAAAAAAAAAAAAAAAAAAAAAAAAAAACGAAAAAATAAAAAGAAAAGGAAATTTTGTGTATGGGCTACTTAAAAAAAAAAACATATATGAAACAACCCTTTTATAAAGTTTTTATCATATATGTATTTGGAGGCCTAACATGTCAGGTTAAAAGCATCAACAACAAAAAAACTATAGATTAGTTGGTTAATTCCCACTAAAAACAAAAGAGTTAAAAGGCGCACAAGTTCGGAGCCAAATGATGGTACATCTAGGGAGATGGTACATAAGATGATATGCAACGAGCCTTTGCCCATTGTAGTTTAAGAAAGACGTACCTGTCACAAAAAAATATTACAACATCACTGATTATAACATCAATGATCGATGTTGAATGTAACACCCCCCCTTCTAATCTGAAGCCACGTGTCGCAAAAAGGTAAATGGTTTCATAAAAATAGCACATTGAAAATGGTTGCACTGAAGTTCAATACAACCATGGGAGTAATGCCAACTGACATGCCACGTAAACAATTTAGATCAAGCAAGAGTCCATGTCACCATGCCACATCACTTGCTAATGTGTAAGTCCAAGTCATCCTTTATCATACTCCCTGATGTCATCCACCTATTTTTTCTTACTTATTCCACAAAGGGTAAAAGAGGCTATCCTCCTGGTCATTGTTTGTTCCATTATTTTGTCCATAGAGTAACAATAACCAGACATTCAGGTCATTCATCCCCAGTTCCACATCAACATCTAGCTCATCACCAACCTTCTTCTTGCAGGGTAATTCAAAATTCTTCGTCACCTGGTCCTGTTCTTTCTTTAAAATAATTAATATGAAGAAAAAGACCGAACACTGTAAATCCTCCATTACATGCCATTTCTTCATTAATTGATCATGAAGTTGATATTCACAACCCATGCTGTCCATTTGACCTTTTGAAAGTCTGACAATATTCCCTTGATCGTTTTAACAAGTCCAACAACCTCCTCCACTTTGTTTAATCAAATCTTTACCATGCAATTGTTCCCATTTTTATAATTTCCCATAACTTTTAAGTTGGTTTGTATCTACTCTAGTTCCTCAGAGAAATTTTGTCATGTCTGTGACCAGAGAGAATATATTTCAAGTTACACCTAAGTTGGTTTGTGATGATTTTAAATTCCCTACAGTTGAAAAGTCTCAAAATTTTATTGATTAGAGTCTAATTCTTAAATATAAAGTCCTTCCCCAAACTGATAAAGAAACGTTGTTCAGGTTGAATTTTCCATCAAATTCCCAAATTTCTCAACCAAAAGAAAGTTACCCTGTAACTCTATTCTTTTAGAATACCCAACAAATTTTGGATGTAATTTTATTTCTTCTTGGGGAATATGACACTAGAATTGTAACCAATCAAGATTTAGGGTACCCTAGTTTAATGCTACAACCTGATGTTGTTCTAGATATCCCCACCTATCTAGCTAAATCCATTAATTTTCAATTCCAGAATTTCCATGTCACCGGGTAATTTAGGTATCCATCATATTTGGTCCATCTATTTTCATATTTAAATGCAAATAAATTTCATTCATCTCAATATAAACATGATGGATTCAGAGAATCAAGTGATATTAGTAATTTATTGGACATGCATCATTAGATGGAAAGAACATAATGATGGTTTCCCCTCATATTTATCATATTCAATGGCAGTTGTATATGTTGTTTTGAATAATCAAACACCTCCAAGAATTCAGCCTGAAGCAAGGGAGATCATGCAGCTTAGTGTTGACACAAGAATGGCTGAATGGTATTTATTTGAAGATTACATAGAGATAAGACTATATGGAGTGGAAGCGCAACCATATCACCTTCCAATATTCTTTCCCGTGAGAATATTTTTTCTTGAGTTTCTAAGACAAAGTATCAATGTTGATCAGATTCACTTTGTTCCTTGCCGTAAGGGATACACCTTTAATATGGAAAGGAAAGGTATGTAGACCATTTATTGTGAATACTAGACAAGCCCTTGCACAAATTGAATACATGATAAAAGAATTTAATTTTGAGAAAGGGGATAAATGGAAATATGATCTGTATCATGTGATTTCTAATAGAATAATTGAAGCTGGTTCAGTGTCTTACTCACATGAAAGAAAACTAGAGATGAAAAAGATGGAAAATCAAGAGGTTTGGCATAGTATCAAACTATTGCAAGAAACTAAAGCATATTAGAAGATGGACATTTAAAATCCCACTATGAAGGAGAAAACTCTGAAGAGAACTGTTCCTGAGTAGATTGATGTTGAAATGGAAAATTTATAGTCAAAGAAAAGAGTTAGAATCCAAGAAGAAAATGAAGAAGAAAATATGCAAATAAAATTGACATAGGTGCCCTCAAAATAACCTAGTTTTAAAATGCAGTTGGAGAATTAGAGTCGATAGTCTCTTCCTCCACTTCCATTGTTCTTTCATCACATCCAGTTGAAAAATATTCCATCTCAGGCAGATATATTGAAACATATTTATCAACAAATTGAGCATAGGATTCATAAGGTAATAAGTCATATGGAAACTTAGCTATCAGTGCAGTCAACATCATTTTATCAAACCGGGTTACTTTCTGCTATGGATTTGTAGAGGTACCAATTAAATTTATCTCTCATACACCCACTGCTCAATCTATTCGTACTGGACTTGACTTCAAGGCAATGAATTTGTTTATTAATGTGAGTGATATTCAATTTCCAAATAAGATAAACTTGCACAAACAAGCTGGTTAGATGATTTACAATGATTTGAGCAAGTGTTCTCTAATAATGACTAAAGTAGAGAAACTTCTTGAAAAATTTACCAATCAATTAAAGCAAGAAAAAACTAACTTCATAGCAAATCATATTCAAATTGAAGAGTACAAGAAGTTAATTGTTAAACTTGGGGTTGATCCGAAGGATAGAGAAGCAATTAAGATGTTGTTGTAGAGTACTAAAGCCTAAATGTAGTCTTTGAAGAAGAAATTAAAGATGCTTGGTTCTGAAAATTCTCAAACAACATAGCTTGCTCAAGTTGAAAAGGAAAAAGAGCAGTTATTGGAACAACTAATATATAGAAACAATGAAGTCACTAAACTGCAAAAGAAAATTCAAAGTCATGTTTGTACTATTGCTGCACCAACTTACTCTGATTCTAATGATCCCGAAGAAAAAATTTCTAAAGTGATGGAAGATTTGAAGCTTTCATAAGTTTAATTAAGAAGAACACAAAGTTATTTAGTAGAAATAAAGTAGCAATTGAATATTAAAGAAAGACAACTCAATCTCGCAAAATGAGAAAGATAACTATTTGCGACGTGAAAAACAAATTGCTCAAGAGGAAGTTAATAAGCTGAAATGAAAATTGAAAGGAAATACTTCCCTTATAGAAGAAAATCGAGTAGTTTGGGATGAAATTATACATGATATGTGTTAAAATTGAGACTATATTAATGTTATTGCAAAGCATAAAGCTCTAGTGAGGAAATCACAACTAGTTATAAAAAAATTGGAAATGAAATTAGGGATGGAGTCCTGAGAGCTAAGAAGATGATAAATTATTTGAATGACATAATTCCAAATGAACTCGGAGCTTTAGATGTGGTTGACATAGTATCTTTTATTTTAGAGATAAGAAAGACCATCAAGAATAATCTTCTTCATATCTAGGCTTCCAATTGATAAGAATAAGTACAAAGGGCGGTTTTTATATTTAATAACAAGTTTGATCGAAGAACAAGAGCAGGATTTCCCAATTGCTAGGACCAAAATGGAAAAATGATTTCTTGGGAAGCATATGAAAAAATGTTTTCAAGTATGAGAAATCAAAATGATAGAGCTCTTAAAACATCTGAATCTTTAAAAGGCCAAACTATTGTCAATTATCTTCATCATGATTTTCAGTTCAAGAAGCTTTAGTTAAAGTGATTGTAAATTATCTTTATCATTAAATCTTGCAGATGACTTGTCAAGACTTGCTTGCATATCAATTTCTAGATGAAACAATTTGGAAAAGATGTGAAACGATGATCACACCTCTACAAGTGAAAGTCGTGGAACTAAATCCAAATCAACCAAGTCAATGAATTTTTCTATCTAGTTTTGTTAATTTTGAGAAATATTTATCTTTATGAGAAAAATTTTCTCTAAATGTTTTACTAAAATAAATTTTAGTTAGAATTAGTTAAGGTACTTAAGCAATTTTTACAGTTACTCCTATAGATGCAAATTTTTCATGTAATATTTAAAGATAATGGAACCACAAAAAAGTGGTTTGGAAAATTTGGAAAATTCAGGCTACTTATGTAATGCCATAATTCCTTTGAGATATAAAGGCCACCATATTGATTCCATCTCACTGGTTCAGTATGTGTTTTACTTATTATGTAAATTTTCATCTCTGTTTTCTTCTTATGAAACAAGTGTACTGCTGCAACATGTCTTCTTGAATGAGATACACATTTATCAATGTTTCTTTAAAAAGTTGCAGAAAATACTTGTAATCTTCTTTAGAGAATCCTTAAAGAGGACTCCACAGTTTCATTGTTTACATTCTTTGCTTATATCATTCACATTTCCATTCTTAGGGCTTAAATATTGGATTCTTGAAGGCCCAAGTTATAAAACCCTAGCTTCTTCTCAATTCCTCTTTCCACCAGAATAATTTAAAGTATGTAATCACTACTAAAAGGCCAATCTAGTGCTAAGTTCTATCTCCAAGATTAAATCCTTATTACACATGAGGATATATTGTCTATAGACAAATATTTTAATAATCTTTAATAATTTGAGTAAAATGTCCTAGGAATTGGTTATTTTTCAGCCGATAACTGCCTCCAAGGTGCAATTGAGTCAATTGAGAATGCTTGTATATAGTGGATTTTTTATATTGAAAACTTTGAAATCAATGGCTTAAATAGATGGAAACAACCATTGTTTCCTTCTAAAACATTTTTTAAGGGTAGTGGGATTAATGGTTGCTTCACGATCGATGGGGCTACACTAAAAATCAATGTTGTTTTGGAAGTGAAAGAGATTAGGAAATTAACTTTGATGTTGAAATTGGAATGTATGTTCTTATTTGTCATATATGTATGCATCAAATTATTTAATCATGATAGCAAGGAGCTTACAAATAACCTCTTTGTGCTCATCTATAAGTGATATTGCATGAAATTTAGAATTAAGAGTTGCAAGATGAAAATCATTCTATAGGCTAGGATTTGAAAAAACCAAAGATTCCTTGCACTATTAAAACTATATCTCAAAATTGTAGGTTTTTAGGGAAAATATAAAGGTTGTAGTAGTAGGATTTCAATCTCCGAAGATACTAGTAGGGGTGTAGGTTATCAAGAAAATCCTCCATAACTTGGATATTCTAGCAGTGACATTGTGAATATTACATAAGTGAAATGGAAATCTAAGTAAAATTTTTAGATTTTAAATAATCTAGCACCCAAGTGAAGGTCTCAGAATTTGGTTGGTATGGGAAAATGATGGAAATCCTCCAAAGGATACGTTTCAAGATATATGTACACATTAATATAACCAAAAGACTAAGATGAAACAAACTAATAAAAGACTATAAAATAAGACAAGAAAGACCCTAAATTTAGCTTTATAGATGCATATACTTATCCTAAAGTGACAAAATAATATCAAAACTAAACTTATTCCAGCTAGTTTATTTTCAAAGGTTTTCAATAACTTTCCTATGCAGTCCCACAACTACTTTTTGTTGAGAAATACAGGGAATCGAGATTAGGTGTTTTCTCTTCTATTAATAATTGCTTGTGAATGCTTTTTACTTATTAGATTAGGATCTTCTTTTACTTATGCTATTATAGTGTTATTATTCATCAAATAACTACAAATTCATAAACCATAAAGAGACAAGAGATATAGAATATAGGCTATCATCCAGGGCCAAAACCTCTCCCACTTGAGAGGAAAACCCGATCAAATTCTTCTTCTTAGAAATACCTCAATGGATGAATACCAATACCAATACCCTTGACCTATTTTCCACTTCAAGACCAAGACACAAGTTCCCTTGATGAGATCCTTAGTCAATGATAGTCAACTTTCTACTCCTTTCTTCTCGACTCCTCTTCAACTTTGGCTTCCTTCTACTTTAGACTTTCGGTCTCCTTGAATTAGGTTTGTAATCCTTGACCCTAATTAAAAAACCTTATCTTGTACATAAGACCTTTTCTTATGCCTAGATTTCCTTCGCTTTGGACATGGTCCCCTTCTAGCTTGTCTTGCCTTCCCCTTTGGACTTGTACTTATCCCAATTCGGTTACCTTGGATGACTGTAACCTTCTCGACCTTACTGTAGTAGATGATCTCCTTCTTCTTTGCATGTGTGACAAAAAAAAACACCCTAAAACAGATCCAACAATGAAGCTAAGAACTTCTCTCTAGTTCCTTTTCCCTTTGCTGATGATTAGGCTTCCTTCTAAGTGATCTTCACACCTTTTGATTTCATACTTGACGATGACCAAAATTTTGATCTTGAAATGAGGCCGAGCTGCTCGATTTATAGTTTTTTCCCCATCAAATAAACCGACTTATTTCAGGGTGAGCTGACATTTCATTTGGAGGAGATCATTTATTCTATTTTGAAGCCGATTTGTTAGGAGATATCTGTGCTTGTCTTGGAGGGTCTTTTGACTCTTTTAATGACTTATACAAATATGTAACATGCCCAAGAAGGGTTCTTCTTACATGACATAAACTCAAATTTAATTTTATGACTAGATGAAAAATCTTAAAGGCTCACAATGGGAGCCATTACTAAAAATAAAATTCCTTGCTCATGAAACCCATGAGACAAGCATTACAATAATAATTTTATTTTTCTTCTTTTTATCAATTATATAAAATCACAATTACACATGTCATTATGAAGACTGAACCTAGTTACACTTTTCAACACTCTCTCTTAACTAGGAAGGTATTCATAATGGTACTTGGTCATTCTCAATCCGAAGAATTCTCATAAGAGTTAAATTAGTGACCCATCTACATAGCATCATATCAACCAACATTGTCACATAGAAAGGTCTGACTAACAACTCTATCTCTCCACGAGATTTGAGCACAATGCTGGCAAGACCAATGATGTATAAACAACCTCATCATTGTCTCTCTTGGAACATACCCCACTCAGGTTCTCAGGGTGTGTTCCACTAGGACTATTTGTTGGTAATACTGAGAGAGGGGGTGGGGGGGGGTGTATTCAATATTACTTTCAATTGGTGTTATTATTAATCTTTCAGAGCATTAGTTAATCTTCAATTTTTATGGGTGTTTTTACAATGATAACAGTAAACAAAAGGAACACAAATGCACACAATTTTTAAGGTGGAAACCCCCTTCAGACAAAAACCACCTGAACGCTTTTCTAATAATTCTTTAATCTTCAACTCCGATTGAAAAGAAAGCTCCAACTTCCTAGAATCTAGAAAAGCATTCTTCTCCAGCTCCCATTGAATGGATGCTCCAACAACCAAGATTTTTCAGTAGTCAATTGAACAGATACCTCAACAACCAATGAGCTACAATTCACCCTAGCACCACCCTACCACCCTGAATTTTTGATAGGCTTGAACTTGTTGGTGACTTCATGCACTAGCCTAGCACCACCCTACCACCATATAGAAGAATAAAAGAAGAATGGACTCCTGTACTAGGGAAAATGGTCCTCTTTACAATGATATAGAATGATGTAGAAGAAGAAGATACACTAGACCATAACCCCAACAATGACACAACCACCTAATGATGATCCTAGACTTCCCGACACTGCCTCTTCAACTCTTGGTAGATGGAAACTTGTACAACTTTTACAATGATTCTTTTACAATGAGTTTGTACAATGATACTTTTACAATGACTTATGTAGTGCTTCCCACTTTAAGATTTCATGTGGTGAACTTCTTGTTGTTGTTCTGCACCTTGATTGCTGCTCTTGTCATGCTACCCTTTCTCACTCTTCACAACATTAGATTATGCATTGAGTCTTCTGTTGATGAATATATAATTCCCGCAAAAATTCTTCAAGGAAATACCCATGACATGATAATAGCAAAGCTCACCTCATCCTGCAGAGCATATGTTAGTGCTAAACAAAAACAACAAATTAGAATACAATGAACCTAATGAAATTAAGAGATGAACATGCATATATAGAATATACTTACCTGGATCTTACCTCTACTGCATCATTTTGCTACACCTTGCTCTTTGCTACCCTAAAAAGTTTGGTCCTTTGCAGCCCTTGACAACACTTGATCTAGATTTTTTTCCTTCCTTCTAGGAGCAGGATATTGAATCTAATGTATCTCTATGTTTTTAGATACCCAATATGTTATCTTTAGTCCTACAATAGCCCTTTGAGTATTTTTTCCAATTCCATAGGTCTGACCTAATTTATATTCTTCACGGAAAAGTTATGCCCAATATCTCACAATGACCTAATTATGGACAAGTTTAGTAGACCGAACTTGTACGATGTGCCACGTGTCACTATTTCCTCCTTCAGCTCTGAAATCGATACAAAAAAAACTACAGTCTATGCACTATCCACCGCTTTTAACATAATTCTAATCCACTTTTCAGAGAGAGAGTTATGACGATTTTCCCAAGGTCACCTCTTTGAGATGCAATTCGGGAGTCAACATCTAATATGTCATAGAAATAAAGTTATAGTGACAATGCCACGATCACCACTTTTGGAGGGTATATGAGATTTCTTTTTATAGATTTGAGAGGGGCTTATATAGAGAATGTTGGAGGGATTTTAGGAGCTTAAAAAGTTATTAATTATTGACTATTCAATGAACAAAATCAATGATAAATTCCATGCCACAACCCCATGGTGTTTTAGCCCACTAATTGGGGTTACTAACTTCAATCTTGAATAACTTACGGACCGCGAGGAATTACAAAGAGAGCTATATATTGATAGAAAGATATTTTTGAGTAGAGTATTCCTATAATGGTTATGAGATGAGAAACCATAAATGATGATGCCAAATGTGCCATGGAAGTTCAGGTTCATCCTTGGTGCTACTTGGGTTGACATCAATGACAACCTCAAATCATCTTTAGATCAACAATCTCCCCCTTTGGCATTGATGGCAACACAAGTACTCCCCATGCTATTAGGGCACCTCTTCCTACTGTCTTCTCTCCCCCTTTGACATCAATGGAAAAGGGTAACTCCCCCTAACACACAACCATCCTGTGGACCTGTACACACTTCCACTCCCCCTTTATTTTCTGAATAAGGAAAATCTAATGATAACTTGGGAGAATCCCAAGCTTCTAGCGAAGATATTCAAATGCTTCATGAGGTAAAGGTTTAGTTATGATATTAACGATTTTTTCTTTTGTACCAACATATTCAAGTTTGATATTCTTTTCAATGACTTTTTCTCTAACAAAATGATATTTGATCGGAATGTGTTTTATTTTGAATGCATGACAAGATTCTTGGAGATGTTGATGGCACTGGTGTTATCACAGAAGATGGGAATAGGCTCACTGAATTATACTTGAGGATCTTGTAAAGTTTGTTTCATCAAAAGGACTTGAGTACAACAAGTTTCCGCTGCAATGTATTCTACTTCTACTGTATATAATGAGATTGAGGTTTGATTTTTTCTCAACCATGATACGAGACAACCACCTAGATAGAATGCTGCTCCACTAGTACTCTTACGATCATCAATGCTTCCTACCCAATCTGCATCTGTAAAGGCTTGAATAATGAGATTGGTGCCCTTCGGATACCACAAGCCATATTCTGTTGTGCCCTTTAGATATCAAAGAATTATTTTGACGACAATAATATGTGATTCGTTTGGTGTTACTTGGAATCTTACTACTTGTCCAACTGCTTGCATAACATCTGGTTGGGAGGCTATTACATATAGAAGACTACCAATCATGGATCTGTACGACCTCTGATCCAAATCCTTAGATGAGTCATCTATGCTTAAATTGCAACATGTTACCATTAGAGTAAGGATGGGTTTGCAATCTTCCATTTTGAATTTCTTGAGAATTTTCTTGATGTACTTGGCTTGAAATATAAATATTCCTTTCTCTTGCTGAGATATTTGAAGCCCTAAGAAGTATGTCAACTCACCAAGTAAAGACATCTCGAACTCACTTTGCATCTTTGTAGCAAAGTTCTTACTTAGTCGATCATCATTGCTACCAAATATTATATCATCCATATATACCTCAACGATTATTAAATTATCTTTATCTATTTGTACATAAAGATTGCTATCAACAGTACCTTTCTTGAACCCTTGTTGACGTAGATATCCATCAAGATGAGCATACCATGCTCTAGGAGCCTGCTGGAGACCATACAGAGCCTTCTTTAACCTGCAAACATAGTCTTCTTTTTCTGATAGTATAAAACCTTCAGGCTGTTCAATGTAAATTTCTTATTCTAATTCGCCATTCAGAAATGATGACTTAACATCCACTTGGTAGACATTTATTTTTCTTGAACATGCATAGGTGAGAAGCATCCGGATGTCTTCCATTCTGGAAATTGGTGCAAATTTTTCGTCAAAATCAATTCCTTCCACTTGTGAATATCCTTTGCAAACCAATCTTGCTTTGTCTCTGGTAACCTGTCCATCCTCATTCAATTTGTTCCTGAACACCCATTTAGTCCCAATGACATTTTTATCTTTTGGTCATGGAATTAATTAACAAGTGTTATTCTTCTTAATTTGATCCAATTCTTCATTCATAGCTTCTACCTAATGTTCATTATGGCTGGCTTCCTCAAAACTACTAGGCCCAAAGGTTGCTAGAAAAGAAATGTGATCTTGTTGTGATGAACTAAGTTGTCGACCTTTTCTTGTTCCAATTCCTTCATTCTTTTGTTCTCTTTGGAGGAGCTTCTTGTTGTCGTTCCTGTATATCTTGTTGATCTTTATTTACTTCTTCTTGGTTGACAGTTGCTTCTTGTTCTAGAATTTTCTCTGTACTTTTTTTTTAGTGCCTATCTCAAGTTTCAAAGATTCTAGATCCTCATCATTATTCGTTAGAACACCATCTTCGTCAAATGTAACATTTATTCTCTCCACTATATGTTTTCATCTTAGGTTATAGCATTTATATGCCTTTCTTTTGCATGAGTAACCAACAAAGATACCTTCATCAACACATGATTCAAACTTACCCAACTTTTGATCTTCTCTTTTGATATAACATTTGTTTCCGAAGATTCTAAAATCTTTTACATTAGCTAGTTTTCCATTCCATAATTCATATGGGATCTTGTTGCAATTATTTATGAGAAGACCTCTGTTGATAATGAAGACTACCATATCAATTGCTTGAACCCAGAATTTTTCATCCAATTTTGAGTCCTTCAACATTGTTCTACCCATTTCCTATACGGTTCTGTTCTTTCTTTCAGAAACTCCATTTTGATGAGGTGTTCGTGTTGTTGAAAATTGTCTTTTTATTCCATTTTCGTCACAGTATTGTTGAAATAATTTGGAAGTGAATTCTCTGCCATTATATGATCTTAGACACTTTATTTTCAAATCAATTTCATTTTTGACCAAATCCTTGTAGACCTTAAAGCACTCAAATGCTTCAGATTTTTTCTCTAGGAAACTGACAATTGTCATCCTGGTATAGTCATCTATCATTAACATGAAATATAATTCTCCATCTAAGCCTTTTGTTCTCATAGGACCACATAGATCAGTATGTATCAATTCCAATGGATGTGATGCAAAGTGTTCTTTTGTTTTAAATCTGAATTTTGTCTACTTTCCATGCCGATGGGCCTCACATAGTGTGTTGCAAGGTTTTGAGATTTTCAACATTTCCTGTACTGCTTCCTTTTTGCTTATCCTGACAAAATTGTCAAAATTTATGTGACCAATTCATTTGTGCCATAACCAACTTTCATCTTCTTTAGCTAGTAGACATGCTTTAGTTGCTTCATCTAGAACATATATGTCGTTTGGAGCTCGACTTGCTATAGCCACAATTTTACCATACATGCCTTTCCTGATTTCACATTGTGTGGAGTTGAATAGCATTGTGTGTCCTTGATCACACATTTGTCCAACACTGAGCAGATTGTGATTCATTTTTTCAACCAATAGAACATTCTTGGCTAGAGCATATTTTCTTCTGAGACTAATGGTATCTGATCCTATAACATTTGAAGATCTGTCCTATCCAAAGGACACGGTCCATCCTTCTTCTCTTTCATATATACAATTTTCTTTCTATCTCCAGTCATATGGGTTGAGCAACCACTATCAACATACCACACATCTTTTTTGTTTTGAGCGTTGAGAGCAAGAGCACAATTATCAGTGTTCTTCTTCTTCCATGTTCGTTAGTTTTGTGGCTTCGAAGATTCTTCTGGAGGATTTTCAAGTCTACAGTCTTTAGCTATGTGTCCAAAGTTTCAACATTTGTAACATTTAATATTATTTCCTAAAAGTTCAAATATATTGATGTTTCGTTGAGCCCTGGGAGGTTCATATTTGACAGATCTCCTGAAATTGTATTGGTTCCTAGGGTACGTGCGACATTCTACAACTTTATGATCAGATTTTCCACATGAATAACAATATCCATGAAACATATCTTGGTACTTGGATGGAAATCTTCGTCGGGGAATTGTCTTCCAAGGTTGTTCTTATGAATCTTGTCCAATGAAGTCTAAATGCCTATCAAATCTCATAGGTTCATTGTATTTTGTTGTACAAGGTCTTGCTTCTTCTTCTTTGTAACCAAGGTCAGTTTTGTCTTTGTAAGATCATTGAATGTTGATGATTTCTTCCAACACCCTTGAGTTGTTTGCATACTTTTGGACATTTTTTCCCTTCATCACTTCTTCACGCAACGAGCCTACTTCGACTTCTAATGCTTCCCTTTCTCGGTTGCTTTCTTCCAACTTATTTTGAAGTGACTCTTAAATAAATTTGTGTTCTTCAACTTCAATTTTGAGACCTTGAACTTGTTCTTCAAGAGTATTAGAATGAATCTTCTTGGCCTTGAGCTCTTTTATAAGGTTGATTGCCTCAGAAAATTCTTCTATAGTCAGCCCATATTCTTCATTGTTTGATACCTCTTATTTATTGTGCTTGGCCATAAACAATACGCTCTCATTGGCTTCTTCTTCACTGTCACTGTCTTCATCGAATGATGAGTTATCTTCTTTAGAGAGAAATTTCCTTTTGAATCCTTTCTTCATGCCTTGTGTTGAACCTTAGAATTACGTTCCCCTTGACATTTGTTCTCACCTCTTTCTCTTGATTTCTTACAAGACTACAAATCCAATCAATGATAAATGCTATATTTTGTCTTAGGAAAGCATTAAAATGATCACCATATTATATTTTCACGTTCTTTCTATTTTAATAGATTTTTTCAAATTGGCTACAAAACACAACCTATTTTGCGGCCATAGCTATTCTCATGGTTTGGCAAGTTACATGTGTCAAATGAAGAACTTAGCCACATGGGCATCTCCAGAATCATCTCTATATGGATCCTATCCTACTCACTTGATTCAGATCGATAGAAAAGCATGCCTAAAATCATGGTCAAATATGGAGTCAAATATGTTATCTAGTAGAAGTAGGACTCTTGATATTTCATAGTTAATCAGGAGTCTAACCGTTCTATTGAAGAGTTAATGTGGATTAAGCCACTTGTAGTTGATCAGAAGTTGAGGAGTTAGTGCAGATTAGGCCACTTGTAGCTGTTCAAGAAGTTTAACAGTCTCATTACAATTCGAATTAAGCCACTTGTAACATGTCTTTCTATAAAGAGTCATGATAGATTCGGATCAAGCCACCTGTAACAGGATTTTCTCTTAAATAGTTATGTTGTTTTTTCTATAAAGATCAGTTAAATGAGACCGAGAAGTAGTGAGAAGCTAGAGGGGATTACAGGCTTTTTGTTAAAAACTCTATTTAGACTTTGTTTTGTTAATATACAAACTTTTTTTGTCAATGGTGGTTTAAGAGTGCATATTTAATTAGCTGTCATCCAACCACATCAGTTGCAGAGGGCCCCTACAGTAAAGGAGGTTTTTCACTTGTTGTTTTCATTTTAATTTCTACTACTCTATTTTCTGCAAGTCCATTTTCTCTAGTATTGTTTCATTTCAGTTTTGTAACCAATAGTGTAAGGGTAAAAATCACAACTGTGCAAGTCTTATTCTTTTGAGATATTGTATGAGAAATGACTGAATGTAAAATGGAGAAATGAGAATACACAGTTGCTTAGCTTCTTACTATTTTGATTACTCAATTTCTTAGCATAGAACTGTCAATTGGATGTATTAATAGATGTTCTCAAAACCATTTCGAAATAATGATAATTCTAACTTAATTGGTTGAATATCTAATTCATGCAGTGATTGAAGCTTACTCAACATATTGTTAGTTTTACAACATGTCATCTTTTCTTTTATGTTTTCAGGTCATTACTTAGTTGCATCACTTGACATTCCAAAAAATCATTTCAAGGAGATTGATTCTATCATGTTCCAAAATTGAATGTTTTTTTTTTTTATCTATTAGACTAACCTAAGTACCCATGGGGGATTTGAACCGGTGACCTATCACAAGGAGTGCCTTAACAGCGCACCCATTCACCGTCAATCCAAAGCCCCGTGGGCTTTCCAAAATTGAATGGTTGACTAGTTAAATGAATGCAATTATTGAATTGCCTTCTGCATCAATATTACTTTTGGTTGTAATAATTAGATCCATGGATTAGACCTAAATGGTAGATAAGATAGATACTTTGTTTCTCTTATTAGGTCCTAACTAGTTAAAAATGATTCTTGGTCCATTTTTAGCAGATTAGACTAACTTAGGAACCTATCCTTCCTCTAAAAACTCATTAGATCCATGTAAATTTCTCATATATTGTATATTCTTAGACATCAAAGAACAAAAACCCCCAAAACAAACACAAAAATACAAAACAAGGAAGTAAGAGAAAAGTTAACTAAACACATATAGTGCATCACACTTCATCAATCTACAAACCTCGGTTGATAATTAATTCAAGCAATTTAGGACACTAAATTGACTCAACATTTTGGCGCCGTTGCCGGGGAAGTGTAATTAGGTAACCTTATCTCTTACATTAAAAAAAAAATGATATGTGTAGAGAAAGAGACTCTAGGGGTAGATTTATAGTTAGAGGCAGGAGTTCAATTCCTACAATACCACCTACTCCACCAAGACTAAGAAGGGATACACCTCCATCTCAAGTTCATATTCCTAGCCATAGACCTCTTGGAGTTCTAAGGTTAGAAGTTCAATCTAGAGGATCTCCTACTTCATCTACTGAGGCAGTCCTAGAGGAGGAAAATCTTGGATCTCCAACAGAAGGAGTAGCCTTTTTCACCTCCACAGGGGAACATATTTTAGTTAAAGAATTAAGAATACCTAGTGGAGAAGAAGAAGTAGAACCTCTCTTCCACATACCATTAATAGAGGAACCAAAGGAAGAGCAATTAAATTTATAGGTTGAATCTTATATTGTTAAGATTGGCAACTAGGGAAAACTTCATGTGGGTCATCTTATTCATGGATGATAACATTTTTATTAGATTCCTATCATTGAGAGGTATAGGACTGATATAAAGATCATCCAATTCCGATAAGTATTCATGGAGATATGAATTTATTTTGATTATGGAATTATTATCAAGCCGACCTACAACTCATGTAGGCTCAGAAGCCCAACAGTCGCATCTATTCAAACACCAACGTTATGTATAAATATAGGATGAATTTTCCTCATTTGGACTCACTCATCTCTCATCACATCTCTCTCTCTCTCTCTAATGCGCAGAAAATAGTCTTTTCTCTACTGCACAGAAAAGGGTCTCTCTCCCACACATGTGAAGCCGGAAGCTGTTGAACCTGAAGCTGCAACTGCAGATCCAAATTTTTACCAGCGTTGACCATAAGATCTCCTCCTTATAACTACGTTGTAGGTCCATTTGGATCTCCTCTGAAAGCTGCAACTTTTGGTGGTAGAATCAAGTCAATCCGACGGATGGTTTGCAAGATATTGACTGCCCTAGTTTGAAGGAAGCTACTGAAACTGAAGAAGTAAAGTTTGACCTGCATGGACTAGCAGATCTCCTCATCTAAACTATGTTATAGTTTCATCTGAACCTCCTCTGGAAGCCGCAACTTTTGGTGGTGGAATCAAGCCGATCCGACGGTCGGTTTGTGAGATATCGTCTGCCCTAGTTTGGTGATGAAGTCGCTAATGTTGATGCTGCTGATCTAGGGTTTGCTACTGCTGATATAAATCATATTTATTGTACTATTTCTCTTTGCTAAATTATTGAATATAAAAGAAGATTTGATCAAAGGGTTTCCCCACACATTGTGTAACAGCCCGAAATACGGATATCTAATTAAACTTATTAACATTAAATTTAAACGCTTACCTGAGCCTACTTGTGAAGAAATAGGCTTACCGCAACAGGGTTTGGGGACGACTCTCCTCCCAACCGTAGGCTCAATTGTGCAAGATTCTGCAACAACTGGCCACCCCCGAGCCCTCAATCAACGACCACTGCCAGTATTCCTAAGTCTTAGCATTCTCCTAAGAGAATGAAGATGGAACCTCAGAATGATCGAACCCCCTCCATCCTCCTCATCATTCATTAAATAGAAAAAACATTGAAAGGGAAACCACATGCACACCTCCATGTGTCTGCATGCCACATGCCCACCCTCCATGTGTCGGCATGCTAATTTTTTTGATAATTTCCTTATTTTATTTATTTTTATTATTATTTGTTATTTTGGTTATTACTATTTTTATTTTTATTACTTATCA
>APFE031236561.1:0-37226 GCA_000404065.3 Pinus taeda | reverse complement strand
TGAGACTCCTAAAGGTCTCCCACCTGTGTGTGATCATGATCATGCTATTCATCTAATTCCAGGAAGTTTTCCTCCAAAAATCAGGCTATACAGATATCCCTATGTCCAAAAGAGTGAAATTGAACATATGGTTGCAGAAATGCTAAAGGCTGGTATAATTCAACCGAGTAAAAGTTCTTTCTCTGCTCCAATAGTATTGGTGCACAAGAAGGATGGATCATGGTGCATGTGTCCAGATTATAGGGAGCTCAAATGGCTCACTATTAAAGATAAGTTTCCCATTCTTGTCATTGATGAATTACTGGATGAATGCATGGATCAATTTACTTCACCAAGTTGGATCTTCATTCAGGATATCATCAAATCAGAATGAAGATTGAAGACATTCCAAAAACAGCATTTAGAACTCATGAGGGTCATTATGAATTTTGGGTCATGCCTTTTGGCCTTACCAATGCACCTTCAACATTTCAAGGTTTGATGAATTCAATTTTCAAACCATTCCTTAGAAAATTTGTGTTAGTATTTTTTGATGATATGCTTATCTACAACAAGTCTTGGAAGGATCATGTTGAACATGTTGACAGGGTGCTACAACTATTGGAGGAAAACAATTATATGCAAAAATATTCAAATGTTTCTTTGGAGTCCAAGAGGTGGAATATCTGGGTCATATTGTATCTCATGAAGGGGTTAAGGTAGACCCTAGCAAAATTAAAGCCATTAAGGAATGGAAAATTCCCACATCCATAAGCATCTGCGAGGATTTCTTGGGTTGACAGGGTATTATCGCAAGTTTGTTAAGAATTATGGGAGAATAGCAGCACCTCTAACAACATTATTGAAGAAAGATGCATTTTCATGGACTCCGGAAACAACAAAGGCCTTCGACATCTTAAAGAGGCAATGTGCCAAGCACCGATCTTAGCTACACCGGACTTCACAAAAACATTATGTAATGTGATGCTCAGGAAATGGAATTGGTGTTGTTCTAATGCAAGATGAAAGACCCATTGCTTTTGAAAGTTGTCCAATCAAGGGAAATTTTTTACACAAAGCTATTATGAGAAGGAAATGTTGGCAATACTCCATGCACTTAAGAAATGGCGACCCTACCTAATGGGAAGACACTTCAAGGTAAAAACGGATCATGATAGCCTTAAATACTTTTTAGAACAAAGATTATCCTCTGAAGAGCAACAAAGGTGGGTCACAAAGATGTTGGGTTATGACTTTGAAATCATCTACAAAAAAGGGAAGCAAAATGTGGTGGCAGATGCACTCTCAAGAAAGGATGAGGATGTGGAAGCATTGTTGTGTGCCATTTTTATTATCCACCAGATTGGATAAATGAAGCAAGGGAGGAATGGAAGAATGACGAAGAAGTGTGGGCAATTATTCAAAAGTTACAACAAGATTCCAGTACGTCTGATACATTTAGCTGGAAAAATGATTCGTTATGGTACAAAGATCGCATATACCTCTATAAGAATTCCCAGCTAAAACAAAAGATTCTAATGGAATTGCACGCTTCTCCCTTAGGAGGGCACTCAAGATTTTTAAATACTTACAATAGGGTTAAGAAGGATTTTTTTTTAGGATGGCCTTAAATCAGATATTCAAAAGTTTCTGGTAGAATGTTTGGTTTTCCAACAAAATAAAGTTGAAACAATTAAGATGCCGGGTGTATTACAACCTTTATCCATTCCAAGCCAACGTTGGGAGGAGGTTTCAATGGATTTTATCACAGGTTTACCCAAGTCTGAGGGAAAGCGTGTCATCATGGTGGTAGTTGACAGACTTACCAAGTATGCACACTTTTGTGCATTATCAAATCCATTTAAAGCTAGTACAGTTTCTAATGCATTTATGGAAACAATTCAAAAGCTACATGGAAACCCAAAGATTATTGTAAGTGACAGAGATCCCATTTTCAATGGAAATTTTTGGACAAAATTATTTCTTGTCTTGGTACTCAGTTAGCTCATAGCTCATCTTATCATCCTCAATTTGATGGACAAAATGATATAGTAAATAAATGTTTGGAAGGATACCTTCGTTGCTTTGTATCTAATAAACAGACACAATGGGTCAAATGGTTTCCTCTCGCTGAATGGTGGTATAACACTTCCTTCCATACAACAACAAAAATGACCCCATTATGGCACTTTATGGGTATCAACCACCATCCATCACATCATACTTAAGAGAAAATTCTAAGGTTCAGGCAGTGGAACATCACATCGAACATCAACAACAAGTCCTCCAACTCTTAAAGGATAACCTTGTGTTGGCACAAAATAGAATGAAACAACAGGCATATCAACATCGCAGTGAAAGAAGTTTTGATGTAGGTGATTGGGTATTCCTACGGCTACAACCATATAAGCAAATATCCCTCAAGCAAGCTAAGAAGGATGATAAATTATCACCAAAGTATATGGTTCGTACAAGGTGTTGCAAAAGATTGGTACTATGGCATACAAATTGGAGCTTCCTGCAGCTTCTCGATTACACCCAGTTTTCCATGTTTCATGTTTAAAGAAGGTTATAGGCCAAAAGAGCCCAGTTCAAACAATATTGCCAGAACACGATGAGGAAGGAAAAATTATATTGGAACCAGAAGCAGTGACAGAAACTGCTACTCGACAACTACGAAATTGATCAATTTCGGAGTATCTTATCAAGAGGAAGAACTTATCCGCTAAAGATTCCACATGGGAGGATGAGAATTTTATACAGAAGAATACAGAACTACTCAAGCATTGAGGACAACACTTTTTTGAACGAGAGGGGCATGTTGGGTCCCTATAATACTAGTGATTACCCCATTACTATTGTAGTTGTATCCCTTATTAATATTGTTGTGCCCCTATTGTCCCCATATTGTTATTACTGTGCCCCATAGAATCCCTCTATTGTTTATTTTGTGGCTTTATATTATTATTGTTAGGTCGGCTGGGTTATATTGTGACTCCTTAGACTCTTATATATAGAAAGGAGGTTTTATCATTTGAATCATCGAAGAATTGTTCATTTATGTAATGTAAAGGAGGATGCCCCCTCAAAGAGGCTGAATTCTAAGGCGTTGATCTATCTTTTCTATCTTTTCTTGAGCTGGTTTCATAACAATGCACCTGAAACTTTCATGTGGCTAATGGATGATGCCTTATGTCCTTTTCTTGATGACTTCATTATTGTCTACTTAGATGACATCTTAATTTTCAGCAAGACTAGAGAAGAGCATGTCATGCATGTTAAGAAAGTACTTGATATTTTGAAGAAAAATCTGTTATTTCTTAAAATGTCAAAGTGTGAATTTGGAAAGCCTTCTTTGGTTTATTTAGGACACATAGTAGGAGGAGGTGCTTTGAGAATTGATCCTTCTAAGGTAGAAGCTATTGTGAATTGGCCTACTCCCAAATCCATTACAGAGGTAAGAAGTTTTTGGGTGCAGCTCAGTAGTGGAGGAAGTTTATTTCTAACTTCTCTGCCATAGAAGCTCCTACGCATGCAGTGACAAGTGTGAAGCGTGCTTTCCAATGGGGAGGCAAGAAATAGAAAGCTTTTGAGTATTTGAAAGAAAATATAAGTTCAGTTCCAGGTCTTGCATTACCAGACTTGAGACAGCCATTCGAGATTCAGACCGGTGCTAGTGATTACGCCATGGGTGTAGTACTCTTACAACATGGTAAGCCTATTACATTTCATTCTGAGACATTTAATGGTGTTGTTGTGAATTATCATACATATGATAAGGAGTTGTATGCGTTGGTACAAAGCATCAAAAAGTGGAAACTCTATTTGATGGGCAAAGAAATAGTTGTTCACACCAACCATCAGCCTTTACAGTACTTGCAGTCACAAAGTAAATTGCAGCAGTCTCGACATTTCAGATGGATGGGCTTCCTACAACATTTTCACTTGGTAATAAGGTACAAGAAATGTATTTTCAATAAAGTTGCTGATATGCTTTGAAGGCATATTATTAGTGCTACTACTTTACTTAAGAATGATTCTATTGTACATGAGAGCTACATAGAACAATATACATCAAATGTTGATTTTAAGGATGTGTACGCTAGCTTGAGTGAATGGAATCATGTTGAGGAGAATGATTATCATTTGCATAATAATTTGTTGTTTCATATGGGCAAGTTATGTATGCCATAGGGAGAGAGACTAAGTATCATGAGAGAAGCTCATTCTTCTCTTATTGTTGGACAGTTCGGGGTAAGTAAAACGATGACACATTTACAGAGGTATTGTTATTTGCCTCACGTGGTAGATAGTGTTTCGCGTTTCATTAGAGGTTGTTCATTATGTGCTACAAGCAAGCCTATCAATAGCAAGCTTGGATTATATACACCATTTCCAATACCTTCTAGACCATGGGAAAGTGTTTCTATAGATTTTGTAGGAGGTCTACCATTATCTAGAAAGCAACATGATTATCTTTATGTAGTAGTTGATAGATTCAACAAGACGTGTATTCTTATGCCGTGTAAGAAAACTATAACTGTTGAACAAACTACTGATTTATATTTTCAACATGTATGGGTTTATTATGGCTTGCCTACTTCTATTGTTAGTGACAGGGATTCTAGATTTGTTGGGAATTTTTGGTCCAATCGATGGAAGATGATGGACACCAAGTTGAAGAAGAGTTGCTTTCCATCAACAAATATATGGCCAAATAGAGGTAGTGAAAAAAACCACTGTACATCTTTTGAGAGCTTATTGCAGCAAGCATCCCAAGCTTTGGGATGAGCACTTGCATTACATTCAGCATGCTTACAACCGGGCCAAGCACTCTTCTACAAATACTTCACATTTTGATGTTTGTTTTGGGTATTTTCCTAAGTCACCTTTAGATTTAATTCTTGAGAAGGATGTTGCCATTGATGGGCATAGTGACATTGACAAATCTCGCATGTTCATTGAAAGAATTTAGCCCATACATCAACAAGTTCAAGAACAGCTTGAAAAAAGTCAAGGCAAGTACAAGGAGAGACATGATAAACATAGAGTTGATCATATGTTTCAAGAAGGAGATGAGGTATGGCCACATATTATTAAGGAAAGAATGAAAGGAGAAGGTAAAAAGCTGAAGCTTATTTGTTATGGTCCATTCAAGATCCTTAAACAAGTTGAAAATAATGCTTTTCAACTAGATTTTCCTTCATATATGCAAATGTATTCCATTGTGAATGTGGAAAATTTACGTTTGTATGAACCTCCTTTAATTGTTGATCATGAAAGTGACATGCAGTTGCCATCCATAGATGATTTCTCGCCAGAATTTTTCGATGAGTTGAAAGAGGATGCTATCCTTAATAGAAGGACATGCACTTCAAGGAGGGGAAATGTTGATTATGTTTGGGTTGGTCTTAAAGGCAGCAAATTGAGTAAGGCAAAGTGGATGGAGGTGGAAAAGGTGAGGGAGTTGTACCCTCACCTTCTTAACAGGTAATTGAAGGTTTTTGGGGTCCAAAAGCTTCCCATTTGGGAGGTGTGATCAGGTGATCATGTCTTAAGTGGAAAAAATGCTCAAATTTTGAATTGCTTAGAATTGGTCTGAACCAAAACTACATGATAGGCCTCATCGATACAATCCTATAGTCGTGAACAACACTCAAATTTGACACTGTATGTGAAAGTTATTCAAGTTTGAAGTTTACAATTTCCTTTAAAAAACCAGTTTGACCAGGATTGACTTTTGACTTTGGCAAATATTTTAAAAAAGAATATTCTAGGAATATTCCATAGAATATTCCCTACTGGCCAATCATGTTTCGACACTTGGCATTCTGAGGTTGGATATGAGAATGATTGTGTATAGGGAAGACCAATCAATGGGCGCCACGTGGCCTTCCAGGAAGCCGCCACATGGCCCTTGGTTGGAGAAGCAGAGGTTATGTAAAATTTTATTGCAGTCCACAAGATTCGACCCCGAGTCTCCGCACTGCCAGCCGGGTGGCCTAACCAGGCAGGCTGTGAGTGGTTCTTAACCACTATAGCTCAATAATTATATTTAATGTTTGGTTTCCTAACCAATCACAGTTCCGCTGGCGGGGTTTTAGCTAGTCCATGTGACCACTACCCCAAACATTAAATGTAACCTCTAATGGTTTTCACAAATTTGGTGAAGCACGCCATTCTAGGTGGAGTTTTCTAACGTTAGCGGGGTTAACTGCAATTACTCCAAGTTTAGTGGAGTTTTCTTAGGCCAACTTGGACAAAACTTCAGTTGGTCATAACTTTCACTGGGGAGAACCTTTTTGAGCGAATTTTTTTTTATTTTGAGTATTCCAAACATTCTAGAGCCAATGGTATAGGTTGCAGAGCCAACAGAGTTGATCTTCAAGTAATTTTTCCACGGAGAAGCTTGGAGATCCATCAGGGCCTAGGGAGTGTTAGAGCTGTATTGGGCTATGGTTAACCATTGGAGGTGAAACAAAAGCCATTATTTATTGTTCTCTATGTTCTGAACTCATTTCCACAACTTATTTTTCCTGTTTAGGCTTTCTTATCACTGTATAACCATTTTGAGCATCTAATAAGAGCAAGGACATGCCCATCTAGGGGCCTTCGACCCGACAGATGTAGCCCAGGAGGGGGGAACTGCCTCATCGACTATTGTGTTATATGATGTGATTTTATCTTGCTGTGTTTTTTCAGATTTAATATGCTAAACAGTAAAATGAGAAAATACTCTTTCACAGATAAGACTCAGAAATTTACCAAAAACACTTTGTTTCAATCACAAGACATGAGTAACAGTTTGCACATATAATTTAATGGAAATGAATACCTTGAACAAAAAATACAAGTAGTTTCATTTTTAGATCAATCAAATTTACTGTTAAAGGTGTATCAGCCTTCCCCAAGTTGGCTGTTACAGGAGTAACAGTTCTTCGCGGGTCAGTTTTTACAGATGTAACAACTTTCTTTATATCAGTTGTTGTAGGCATAGTAACCACCACAGAGCCCCTGACATCTCTTATGGATGGTTCACATTCCTCCTCTGTAATGATAGGGGAGTGACTTGGTTTAATTACCTTTCCCAATCACAATTGTATTTGATTAAGTCTCACGGGGGTAATAAGGTAGGTCTAGAAGGTAGTCGAGCCTCTATGCACTGAGCTACTTTATTGTTTGGGTTTGGGTTAGGTTTCACAAGTAGTTGGGGTCGCACAGGTGGTGGAGGCACAGGAGTTTGGAAAGGAGGTAACTGTAGCTATTGTTGCATGGGTAATCTAGGTAAAGTTGAGTTCTGGGCATTCCCTCTCCAGTTCCAATTCCAAGGATATTGTCGAGATTGAAGATATTGGACAGAGGGAGATGGATACCACTGGTTCTAAGGTGAAGGAAAATATGATCGAGGAGGAGAAGGGTATTTCCATGGATATTGTTGAGTATTATATGCATTGATTCATGAATTGAAAGAGGAAAATTCTTGAGACATACTTGGAGGAGGTGGTTGCCATGGCCTCCTTGGTGCAATGAAATAAGAGGACTGCACTTCCTCGCTTGACTATCTAAGTACTACCTTTACACAAGTTGATGTTGTTCAATTCACATTCCCTCAAAGGATGTTTCTTCTGACAATTTAGGTAGAACACAAGAAGGGGTGTGTCAGCTTCTGCTTGTGCCTTCTTAATCTGTGTTGTCATTATCTAGGAAGAGAGAGTACTAAGGATATCGGTCTTTAAATTTTTGAACAAATTCCCGATCTCTGCTCTGGTTACTCCCCCGCCTGCAAATTTTTGTATTCGGGTAGAGGCATCTCAAATTGTACTCCTCCCTTTGGACAATATCCTAGAGCATCTTAGGCAGAGCTTTACAATTTTAGTGAATGGCTCTTACGATATATCCCCTTTTCTTAATAGGTTCAAGGTGTCAAGGCAGTCGCCCCTCATTCCTCTGATAAATATAGTTTTCAAGATTTCCTGGTCTAAATCGTTGTGTTTAGACCTCTACAGATTATAGTGGAACCATTCCACATAATCTTCTAGGCTTTCATCCTCCTTCTGTGTCATTCTAGATATCTCCTTACTTAAGTCCCTCATTCTGCAATAGTCTTGGTACTTTGATAAGAACGTCTCCTTCATATCATTCCATGTTCGAATAAAAGCAGTGCCCAATCCCATGAACCATCTCAAGGCTTCCTGTTTTAAAGTAGAAGTAAATAATTTTAATTTATAGCATCTACGGTATAATCATAACTTCTTCATAAGACATCAAACTCGAATAGAAAGGTGTTTGGATTTTCCACAACCATCCCCTAAAAAGATGGTAAGGATGATAGAGGAATATTTTTCATAGGAGCTTCACCTCTGATATCCCCGATTGGGAACTCAAAGGTGGTGATAGTAGCATCTCTTTTAGCATTGTTGTCATCGTTGTCCCCCATGACTAATCCTTCTAACCCTTGCTATAGCAGACACCCTTCAAACTTTTCTTGTGATGGCCTCGTAGATGTAATTAATGGCTCAGATACCCTTGGGGCTGGTTGTTTCACCGCACTACCTATATCTAGATATTGATAAACTAACAGGTGCTTTTCCATCTCAATTGTTCAATGTTCCTCCTCAATTTACCCTTTCCCCTTGATCCTCAAGTTCTAGCTACTAGCTTCCCCCTCCTGCCCCTGAATTGGATTCTTGGTCTTGGGGTTATGGGTGCTAGCTCTAAAATGATATTGTCCCGAGATAGACGAATCGAAGGTTTCTGACTTTGCTATGGGAGTAATAGCTTTTTGTGGCCCTGTTTTCCTTGCAACCCTTTCAGAGATGGAATTTTCTTTTTCTGCCTTAGATATTAGTTCTTGGATAAATGTCTTCCTTCCCAAATCTGCACTCTTCCTTTCCTTTTTACGACCCATTTTTCCTATGGCTGATTAGAGTGGGGAGTAATTTTAGTATCTCTGTAATTCCTACAATTGCACACATGGACCCTATGTGTATTAAATCACACCCTAAGTGTCTCAGTCTTCAATAGTGGTGAGCCTACCCAAGTATGTTAGAGCGATGCATAGGTTCTTACCTCTCGTCTTATCACCCAACAACTGAAGAGCTGGAGTCAGGCTAAAAAAAACACCAAAATGCCCTAAGCTCCCTAGTGATCACAATGGTGAGCCCACCCAGGTATGTTAGAGTGATGCACAGGTTCTTACCTCTTGTCGTACCACCCAACAACTGTGGAATAGGAACACTCTATATCAAACAAACAACTTGGTTGGTTATATCCTCAACTACCATCCCCGGCAATGATGCCAAAATGTAGTGTTGTTTTAATCAATCCTAATTGACTGAGACTGCAACATTTAATTGTCAACCCAGGGTAGGACTTGCTATTTCAATGGAGTTCACACTATATGTGTTGATACACTACAACTAAGAATAAGAAAATGCAGAAAACGGTAAAATATGTCGTTGAACCAAATTGTTGAATCAAACCATTCATGTAGACATAAAAAACACCCCACAAAATTAAATCATGCTACGCAACTATCAAAGTAAAGGCGCGCCACACAACAACTAATATATACTCCGGCTAGTTACTACCATTCTGTTGATTAACTCAATGTAATAACAAATATAAATGGAAACAACAACGAATGTAATCCACAATTTTTACAGCAACCGCAAGAAACCATAAATCAATTAGCTAAACTAGAATGTACACTACCTATATCACTGCAATCCCTACCAAGAAGGAGGGCCTTTCCTCCTCAGCAGGGTGTAGGAATAACACAAAACTAATTTACGAATCAGCTGAAGAGCAGTAACAACGTCACTGTGTTGATTAATATAAAAATAAACTCATGATTACAGAAGCAGAGTAACAGTACTTTTCTATATGTCATGTTCTTGTACATGAAAAATCGAGTTCCTTTATAGTTATTACAACCCGAAATTAGAAGAAAATCATTTATGAGAATCTCACAATTCTCATGCTGATAAAAAATAAAAGTAGCTACAACCTATTTCCAAATACAAATATACTGGAGTTAGGATTGCAACCACTTGGGTCTGTTGCTTCCAAAATAAACAATCCCTACTACCGACAGCTGTTAAGTGGAATAGTACCCACATTTTCCATCTTCGATGCAACAACATTGAGTGAATAGCAGTTCGAGATGTCATGACATCACTCACAATAGCAATTTTGGTGTAACAACGGACTCTTGTATCAGCGTGTAGTGTAACAACATCCAATGTGTAATAACAACCTGTAACTGCATCCAATGTGTAAAAGCAACCTGTAACAACATCTAGGGTGTAACAACAAACCATTCTACCCTTCTCTGTAGTTAATCTGCACTACATGTTTGCTTCATAGCTTTGTTCTCACGAGCCATCACCTAAAAAGAAGAAGAGATTCCCAAAATACTTCTTCAATACTCTCCCAATTAGCCACAAAAAGGAATAAAGCATCGTATTATTCAATAAAATACAACAAAGTAACATGCGAGTAGAATAGGTTAAAAAGGTGAGGAAACAGGGAAATTGATCATGTAAAGTCATAATCCTGGATCACAGAAAGGTAAAAACTGGGGAAAGAATGTGCTGAAAATAAGTAAAAACCAAACCCAACACCATGTGTGGATCTCGAGACAAGCAGGGCAAAATACAAGAGGACTTGTACTGCTATTAGCACTTGGTTATTTGTTTTCCTCTCTCTTTATGAAAGAAATTCTTGTCTTTAGCGGATGAAACCCTAACGGATAATACGTTATGTTCAAAGTGAGTCTTGGTGAAAGCACAATGCTTGCACTTTAACTAGTACCACCTACTTTAATCAGTTCTTTTGGGTTAACCCTTGTCATCTTTGTCAAGTAGAGTAAGGTGGGGGGAAACCTTAACAAGTATTGCTAGAGGTATATATAAAATACTTCTTTGAAGGGACAAACTCTTCTACTCTTGATAAGTCAGGATCCCTGTTCCACGTCTAAAAAAAATAAGTGCCTATGCACAGTTCTTTGAGAAATGAAAAATGAAAAATGAAAAAATGAATAAGGCAAAAGAAGAGAAAGGATTAGTGCATAGAGAGGTGATGCAAGTAACTCCATCGGGGTACTGACCATGGTCACTGGTAGCAGAGAGATGCTTGTGTCCCTGCATGACTCCACTAGGGTACTGTCCATGCTAGCTAGCAGTGTAGCAACACTAGAGATGAAAATAAGACTCTGACATCTATATTTCTTGTGTACCAATAAGCCTCTCATCACTGATCAAGAGAATGGTAAGGGACTATATATTTAACTCGGGTTTATTGCTAAAGCCATGAAGATCAAAGAATAGAATAATACTTCCAGAGGAGTTAGACTCGCCTTTCACGAACAAGGTTCATAGAGAGAGCTCGAGTTCTACCAGTGTGTCGCCAATGTTGTAGGGGCTACAACCAACCTCCAAAATTTTACCTTTGCTTTGTTTTGGAGCCTCCCTCCTCTAAATCATTGTATCTATGCTACATTCATCATGTAATTGTGCTTATTTGATTTCATTTTTCATTTAACAACTTGTGTTCAACTCACTTGTCTTGTCAGTCAACCACAAGTACACCCAGCACTTGGTTCACTCCCATTCAATCAGCTGTCGAGAAAAATTGCACAAAACTGGAGCACAAATTGTCTTTCCCTCATGAATTACACAGAGTAGCCCAACAACGTCCCTTCACTCAGAAATTGAGCAGAGAAAGCGAATCAACCATGCTCCAGAAATATCATAGAGCAAGCTAAGCTAGCTTCATTGCCCTCCAGAAATGCGTAGAACTGGCCTAGCTGCACTACTCTTCATAAATGCGCAGAGCAACCCAGGCCAGCTGCAATTTTCTTCAGAATTGCATAGAACTGGCCAGCTACACTGCTCTCTGGAAATGCGTAGAGAATCCCAACATCATTGCCCTGGAAAACTACGCAGAGTTGGCTAGTCATATAAGGCGTCTGAGTCTAGAAAAAACGCAAAATTTTCCCTCAGTTGTTGTCCATTGCATGTGCCAAAAGGTTGCCCGATTCCCTCCTAAATTGCACAATCCTTCTTTGCATGTCGAGCAAATTTTCCCAAAAATAAAAAAAGAAAAAAGTGAAAAAGAATCCCTATATTTTAGGGATCTATTTTTAGCAGCACGAGTTACATACAAAACTATTTTTAGAAACTCCCCGCCAAGTGTCGCTGTTTCCTAGATTTGTGGCATGTGTGTCACAAACCCTAATTTCACCAAATCTATTTAAACAATGCATCAGAGCTCATTCTTCACATTCAATATAAGATCTATGGGATTCTTGAGCCATCTAGGAATCTTCAGCACAGTCAATGTAACTTTTCTTTTCACGCCTTTTACCGATTTTCTATCGCTTTTTAGTTTTTGGCTTTTATGAGTGTTTTTTACTTAGTTTTATTGAACGAATGCTAATTTTTCAATGTATTTTATTTTTAGAAGTTTTGTTTCAAGTTTTGCATTACCTTTCCTTAGTGTCGCACACATAACACTGTTTCTGCACTCACAATTATCATTTCGGTGACTCGCTTCATGAGCTTCTTGGTTTTGTCATTTGACTGATTTATGCACTTGCTTCAATCACATGCATGTTTATTTCACTCAAATCTGCACTAGCTTCACACACACATTCACTCCTTTGTCTTTCCCAACATGCTCCATGAATTCCTAGCAGTTAAGGCTCCACCATGCCTCCAAGAATTCCACAAAGGTTTCCGACACTATCTCTCAATTGTGCTCTATGAAATCCTGGGAGGAAGTACCCAGTCCTTCCCATTGGAATTGCACAAAGCGCAGCTCTAGCAAGCAACCCAACCTAATTATTCTGTGCATTGCGTAGTTTTAGTCAGCAGTCAGACTCATTGGATTGTGCATTGCACATATCTAACCAGCAGTCAGCCTCACTGGCAAGTTGCACTGTGCAATGCACAGATCCAGCTGACAATCTCCCAGCTTCCGAAAGTCAATGTTGTGCAATCTTGCCCAGGAGTCACCAGTTTGTTTCTTGAATGTTTCTCGAAGTTGTTTGATGTTTTTACTTGAAATTTTCTTGCCATGAGTGACTTCGTTATCTCTAGGTACCATATGTTTTTGAGCAACTTCTCAGTAGTACAGGTATCATGCCCTCCAAGATATTTGGATCAAAAGACACAGTTGAAAGTAGTATTGGGGACATGATTGAACAGGGGTCTATGAGCTTTCTCGTGTATGTATGCACACACTTGTTCATTGAGAAAGACATCAAGATCACATGGAAAAAAATCAACACCATTTTCTCAAGCAGCTTTGAGGAGAATCTGGAGGATTAACAGGTCTATGTGAACATCCAAAAGTCAGGATTATATAAGGTTGCATGCAGGTTTCCCGTGTTCCCTTGCACAAATGTGATGCACTGGATTGTCTCACACATTGATCCTGAGACAATGATATTGAGAGGTGTCAGTGGAGCAAGGCTCACTTCCTTTAGGATGGAGGATTATTAGAAGATATATCATTTTCCATTTTCAGTGAGCAGGATGGATGCACTGTTATACACTCCTAATAGCATCATGAACACAACAGATATCTTGAAGCATTGAGTAAAGGAGCCATCAAAGTTCAGGATGATGCCTAACCAAATATATAGGATGAAGACACTTAGGAAGGCATACCAGTTCTTGGTCATCTTCGTATGCTGCTTATATGGCCAAGGGAGTACAGAGACCTTCTCGCAGAGTTGGGTTGCTATGTTGGATCCATTGGAAAGTGAAGGAAAGCCATTCAACTAATCCAACATGTGGGCTGTCCAATTGAATGTGCATCTATGCAATGCTCAGAGTCCGCCCAAGGATCAACAAGCAAGATTCTTCATGTTTTCCTACTTGCTTGATGCAATTTGTGCTCGTCAATAGTTTCCTGGCATGGGTTTGGCATGGACACCTTCAGAGAGTGTTGTGAACCTATATTGCAGGTTGCTCTCAGATTGCAACTACTGAGGAGTCATGGCTAGAATATATGACAATTTCATCACCCCTCTATACATGATGATCTTTGAACAAGATCCGCTCTGCATGTCCCACGCAAAAATGAAGGAATTTTTTAACATTACAAATTGGTACACCTCACCCAAAGGCACCTTCATCGGGATGTACAATGCAGAGAAAGCCCTACATGTGTTTCTGAGGTTTTCCACGGACAATTTGGTCACGCAGGAGGTTGTGTACCACATCTCGACAAGGTTATTAGCTGGACAGTACAGTAAGAAGAAGGCACCATGGCCTACGCTTCTTGTGCGAATTAGATTGTACACGATTAGGAGTTTGAAGGAAGCAGATGTCGAGGTAGTAGAGTTCAAGAAGTTTAAGTTCAACACCAATAGTTTGAACCCTTATGACCCACATGGTTTATGCAGGGACCACTATGCAAGAGTGTACTATTCTTGTATCCAGAGGGAATGTCATTGGATTGAGGAAGGCCCATGGATATATTGTTATAACTCCTCTAGGATCAATGAACCATTAGCATTGTAGTAGAGTGGCTAGCAGTGCTCTAGGCAACAACACCATAGGGAGTAGCAACAACAGCAGCAGTAAACCTGTGCAAGAGAAAGGCAAGAGGAAGATTGTTGAAAGCACAGAGATGGTTGATGCTGCCTTGGTCAGCGCTACAAAGGAATATGCCAAGCCACGAGCTCGAGTGTTAAGTTCTTGATAGAAGAAAATGAGTGCATGGTTAATGAGTTTCAAGTAGCCAAGAAGAGAGAGGAACAATCAACAGGATCCACCAGAGCAGAGATGGAGATGGCCATACTTGTTGAAGTATCGATTCTTCAAATAATCATGTAGAGATTGTATGACAGGTTTGTCACCATGGACAAGGAAGTTGTCCATCTACATGGTCATCAGCAGCACTACACCAAGATAACGCGGATGCTCACAAGTATATATGTCGTAGTTGATCATATACAAACATGGACAATGAGGTACAAGGGAGCCCCGCTTCACTTGCAAAAGATGATGAAGACATAGGTAGAGTTGGATAAATCACGCATCTGGAGTCTAATCCGGAACTATGAGGAACTCTCGCTACTCATCACCAGCGTTGAGGCTTCATATACATGGTTGTACAAGAGTTTGGATGTCATGGTGATAAAGTATGATACTTTGTCGATTGGTACGCTCACCAAGGCTAAAGATAAGAACCAAGTCATATTGGAGCTCAATGCATACTTTGATCAGTGGATTCTCACAACCACTAGTGCAGATAACATGCAAATGTACATTGCCAGTCTAGCCTTGCTCAGGACTAAGCTGTGCATGTTATAAGACGAGTTGGACCAAGGTTCCAAATCAGTATACCTGGTAGCAATGGAGGCAAGAGTTTGTTTCTAGAAGGACATGACCAAAGAGTACGAGGACACTATTACGCATTACCAAGCATGGCATCAATTGTTTGTCGAGGATCACAAAGAGGAGGTTAATGAGTTGGTCATTCCAAAGCCATCCAAGTCTTAGTGTTTTCTTGTCTAGCTGACTCAAGCCAATTTTGTCCCACATGGATATATGTGGAAAATGTATCATTTTTGTAAACATGATGTAAAGTGAAATTCCAAGTGTCATTAATGGAATACAAATAGTCATATGTAATGTAAAGAGTTATGTAATGAAGTTGAAGAGCCATGAGGGTAGTCCAAGAGTCACAAAGGGGAATGTCAAGGATCACCCCACCCTTTGTTATAAATAGAATCTCATAACTCATAGAACAGGATTTTAGAAACCAAGCTTTTGCTAGGCATTTCTTAGAGAGGCCTTTGAGAGTGTTGTGACGAGCCTTGGCTTCTCCACTATGTAAAGAAAGTATGTCTCTTTGGAGGAGCAGGCAGTGTTGACCGTAATGTTCCACTATTGGGGTAGTGGTTGTCATTGTTGTATGTATGGATCAAACTTTCACTTTATATAATATAATAGAGCCAACATGTTTCATGCATATGTTGTTATTGTAGTTCGACTATTCTGGTTACTTTAGCAATGTATGTAGTTTTACTTCCGCATTGATGTATGGAATATTTTGTTTGTGATTGTATGAATCTTATTGAAGCTTTTTGTTGGTTTAACTCATCAATTTGGATTGTCGACCATTCTACTTACCATTTTTTGATGTCATCCAACTCTTGTGTTCCTTTCAAGTTGCATACTATTGCAGGCTTCTAAGGAACACACTTCTTTTCCCCTTCCATGTGATAGAACTTCCCCATGCATCTTTCTTGACTCACTGCAAGGTCACACACTTGCTTCTGACAAGGATATCTTTCTTACCTCTACGCGCTATTGTAGTCAAGGAATAACTTTACTCCCCATTGTTAGGAATCCTACTCCAAATGGTCTGAGGTATAGTTGGGAATTCTTACCAGGGAAATCCCCTGACATGTTGGCGGGTTCAGCACTTTCAACACCTTCAAAGTCCACTATTCCTACTTCTTCTTCCTCTTCATAGTTTGTAATATTTTGTTTCTTTGAGTCTGCTCCAAATGTGATGAGTAGATATTCATTTGAATCATCCTGAGAGGAGTTTTCATTGTTTGATTCTAGTGTTGATCTATCCTCTTTGGAGTAGAGTCCCTTTTAATGAGAGAGATTCTTCTTCTCATTTTTTGAGATTTTCCTCAAGATTTCTAATCATATTCCTTTTTTGTCCTTTCTTTGTAAGGGAACTTGGACAAAAAAAGTCCAACTTTTCCATAGTGAAAGAATTTAAAGGGATTCTTGTCAAGATGCCATTCCATAGCCAATTTCATGTAGGCATGCTTGATATTTTCCTTTGTCGCATTGTGTCCCCCCTTTAACACAACTTAGTAGTTGACCCCCATTATATTTTGGATCAAACTTGAACTCTACATCTCGTCACAACATTACCCTTACCTATAGTGAAAAATCACAATTTGTTCCTTGTAAAGAATTTTGCAATGTACAAATCAAAATGCAATCCTAAACTAGTTGCAAGGATTATGTTGCTCGCAAAGGATGAAGATAAGGGGAACAAAACGAAACAAACCAAAAAAGGGAAGAAAAAGAATACTAACAATTACGAGGCATTAAATATGGTGTATGAAGAAGGGTAAATTCCACAAAATAACCCCTCCTCGTAAGAGAATGATCAAAAGTTGGTATCAAATCTAGATCCAAATAAAATTAATGAAAATATGCCATCATTAGAAGAATATATGATTCCAGCACAATGGATCGTGGAGTCTTCTATGATGGAGGAAGAATTCTTCTTTTCTAAAAACACCATGATGGGGTTGTCTTTTCTAAGTTCGAAAAACAAAAATTCAAAGGACTAAGTGTTTAGGTACTCATGGGTTCTTAGTCATAGAAAAATAATCAATCAAGAATATATGGTCTTTACCAGGGACAATTGTTATCTAAAGAGAAATAGGTGGACACACTTATGGTTATGGGGGATTCTCTCCAAATCCTGCATCATTTGGTCATAAGGATTCCTCCGAAAAGAGAAATCTATGGAAAACATCATGAAAAGAACGAGAAAATTGCAAAAATATCCCATCCAAAGCATATTTCCATGTGCTAAGATACTTCAACAACAGTTCCATGTCCTAATGGACTTCAACAAAGAAGTAGACAAGTTCATACTTAGACATTCATGGCTTAATATTTGAGACAAGCATATGACTAATGGCACGATCAACCAAGTAACCATAAAAAAACTATAATTGGTTTAATGAACCATCTGTAGTATCTTAATGAGGGGTGTAAATTGAAGATAACTGAATTAAAGGCCAATCACTAAATCGGGCAAGTTATAATCTACTAATAGTGGATGAAGTCTATTAAAATTTTTGTTCGTTAAATTGGTCGATACAAGAAAATATAAAAATGGAAAATTGGGGGGCCTAAGTGACTTCATGGCAACATTGAGGAAACACATGCATGCAATCAAGGTGTCATTAAAGTTTTCAGAATCAATTAATAAGATAAAGTGTTGTAAAATTTGTGTTTTGATGAGACAATTTTGTAAAATATTCACATACAAAACCCCTCTTTTTTTTTGCTCAACTATATTTTCCTAAAAAAAATCATATATTTTTATTATAAAAAAAAAGCACTTGAATTTTTTTAATAAATTAACTTCATAATATCAAATATATTTGTTATAAACCATATACAATACAAATACTCTTTAATACAAATACTGTTAATTTATTAAAAACAAAAATACATACCAATACTTTAAAAAATATCAAACCCTAAAATTTGAGAACATTTTATGGAGTAACCAAGAAAACAATACAATCGAAATTGAATGGCAGATTTATTAGGAATATTCCCACTGCATTCACTATTTTTACTGTAAGAATGGGGATTGAATTTCTAAGAATTAAACAAAATTTCAATAATATCTGAATTTCCTTGTAATTAAAAAAAAGCATTACATACCGAAACTTTGAAAAAGATATAAAACCCCAAAAGAAAATCGTACAATCGAAATGGAATGCCAATTTTTACTGTAATCACTAGTTTTTCCATAAGAGTGGGGATTGAATTTATACTCCATTCACCTTTTTTGTTTTTAAATCTAACCAAATTTCGGTGAAATTTCAGTGAAGTTCCGAAATAAATTTTGTTCCGAAATATTTTCTAGTTCAACATTTCCGCTTTTCTCCGGTCAAGTCGTGAGGTAACTCCTCTTCCTCCCTTTTTCCAAATCCCTAAAATTTACGGATTTTTTTTAATATATGAGTGTTACAAAATTCCAATTAACTTTTGGAAAGATTTTCGGCCTCTTTCTTTAAGCAGTTTCTCTAAATCACGACACTGCCATTCTCACTTTTCCTAAATTTTCTTATTCATATTTTTATAAAAAATTTCAATTAATTTCTAATCAAATAACATAAATATTACATAGGACAAAATGATCGTGCGAGTGCCCAGGAAATCAATTCAGAACAAGCCATTGAAGTAAAGAATGGTGTTCATGAGGCTCTGTAAGGTGATAATCAGCTGCGAACACTGCTCTAGGGTTTAACGCCCAACCCTGCCATTCCAAAGTCAGCTCTGGTAGCACAGTTCATTAGACTGGCTGATCTCCGCTGCAGGGGCCGAGGACTAACCTGACAAATGCTTAGCGGGGGGTCCACAGGGACCCAATCATTCAAGAATATTGTCATGTATAAGCAGACAAGGAAAGAAGGGTTAAGGATCACGGGTTACGAAAAAAGCAGAAACTTAGGCAGCTCCAGAAACGACAAGGGGCAGAAAATGTCAACAGAATCTAGCGGTGGTTCTAAACAGAAAGATAAAGCGAACAAGGAAAAGGAAAACAACACCCTCGGTGCCGCTACAAATCGTCAAACTGCGGGCTCAAAGCAGACCCAGGCGACTGATGAAGACGAGCAAGAGAAGCAGGGGAAAAAAAGGGAAGGAAAAGACAGGGAATCACCTATCACCCCTGGCACTAACAACGCTCCCAAAGGAGCCTGCAAACCAAAGAAGAACGAGGCGCTCAGAGTGGTCTGTACAGACCCAGAGATACAAGCCCACCGAGAACACATGTCGGAGCATGCGGTCATATGTAAATTTATGGGACTGTGGCCAACGGAGCGAGCCCTATGTCAATGGATCAAACAACACTGGAGACCCAAAGGTGACATTAATCTACACCTAGGAGCTAAAGGTTTCTTTACTGTAGTCTTTACTAACCTAGAAGATAAATATAGGGTTTTCGATGGAGGTCCATATTTTTTTGCTTCTGCGGGTCTCTATATGAGACCTTGGAAACTCAACTTCATCCCTGAAAATGAGACCTTCACTCAGGTTCTCGTATGGATCCGTCTTTTCTCCCTCCCCATAGATTATTGGGGCCTAGCAACTCTCAAGCAAATAGGAGACAAGTTGGGTACCTTCATCAAAGCTTCTGAAGCCACCATTCAACGCAGATATACCTCTTGCGCCAGAATTTGTGTTGAACTGGACGTATCTGGCACCCTGCATGAAGGCATTTGGCTGGACTTTCGGGATGAAGACTATTTCCAGGCCATTGACTACGAACAAATTCCATTTCAATGTAGAAAATGCCACGAACACGGGCATCTAGTAAGAGATTGCCCTCTTAACAGATCGGAAGAAGCAATCAAACTCGTGCCAGAGGCGCAAAATCCAGAGATCTTCACCAAACCGAAAACTAGACAACGAGCTAATAGAAGAAGACCAAATAGAACAGGGGCCACCCCAAGCAGCACCCTCAACACCTTTAGGGTATTGGAAATAGACACAAATACAAAAGAGATAAGGGCGGATGAGAGGGACACAGAGGAGACAGAGAATCAGCCAGACACCAACAGGAAAGAACAGGATGAAAACCCCCACAGCCCCAAAGCCAATAGGCAAGAACAGGAAAGTACCCAAGACGAAGATACAGAAATGATAAACAGTGCTGGAGACAATGACGAGCTAGAGCTAAACGAAGCCTTGGAAAAAGCAGGCGTAAACCTTCCAGCACTAGAGGAAAATTGGAAGGCGCAAGGCATTGAAAATGTTCCAGAAGAAGAACTAAAAAGGATTAGCGACCTCTTCATTGCAAGACAAAGGGCTGAACTGGCCAGGAAAAACAAGAGATTGGGAATAGCAACAGGCACAGGCAACCACTCCAAAAACACCTCCCTTAACCCAACTGGCTTCAAACAAAAAAAGAAAAGGGGAAGAAGGACAAATGGAGAAGTCCTACATGACCTAGGGATTTTAATGTTGAACTCAGGTAAAATGAAGGCATTGGAAGCCTTCCCATCTTACCACTTCTAAACCTGGTTATTAATGAAAATAATATCATGGAATGCAAGAGGGCTCAACAGCCAAGCAAAACAGAGACTTCTCATCAGGAAGTTCCAAACAGAAAATCCAGACATTATGTTCATTCAAGAAACAAAATGTGCCACCTCTCTTATGAAAAGCATCAGCAAAAAACTGGGTAAGCCCCTCGACTTCATTGAAGTCGCCAGTCAAGGGTGGGAAGGAGGTATCACCACTCTTTGGGACACAAGGGCAATAAGTGTCCTCGCCTCGGAGGCCAACCGAGCCTACATAGCAACGGAGATACAAATCATAGGTAACTCTGAAACCTATCTCTGTGTTAATGTGTATGGCCCTCAAAGATTAGAAGAAAAATTCCACTTCCTCAACTCTCTCAGAAATGTGCAATCTAGACCTCATACCTCAAAAATCATCATGGGAGGAGACTTCAACATGATCACCTCGCTCCTGGAGAAGAAGGGAGGGTTACGAAGGCTAAACAGGGATGCAGGGGCCTTTGCTGATTTTATTGAGACCGCAAAATTGGTGGATGTGCAGCCTTCCTCCAGCTCCTACACATGGAACAACAGAAGAGGCAGAGAGAATCTTATCGCCTCCGGCCTGGATAGATTCCTCATCTCAGAAAGCATAGTTCTAGAAGGCATTACTGTCAACTCTGACATCCTCCCTAGTGGGGGTTCGGATCACTGGCCCATCTCTCTAGTTGCTGCCTTCCTGGGCACTCCGAGAAACAAGCCTTTCCGCTTTGAAAAATTCTGGTTACAACACCCTAATTTTGTCAAATTGCTAGAGAAGTGGTGGAAGGAACCACTAAATATCCAAAATGTTCAAGCTCCAAAGCAAACTCAAACATATTAAAAGCAAGATCAAGCACTGGAACGTCACGGAATTTGGCAACATCTTCAAGGAAAAATCCATAATAGAAAGCAAGCTCGAGCACATACACAAAAGCTAGGCCTCTGGCAATATCACTGAGGAAGTAAAAGAACTGGAAAAAGAACTAGTGACCCAATGGCAACAAAGAAGTCTACAAGAAGAAACACTCTGGAAACAGAAATCCAGAGTGCAATGGCTTAAAGATGGTGAGCAAAACACAAAATTCTTTCACAGGTCCACCCTTGATTATAGAAGTGCAAACAAAATTCTCAATCTCAAAAATGAAGCGAGCGACACTCTTCACAATGACAAGGAAATTTCCTCTCTCCTCACAGAGCATTTCACACATATTGCACTGGAAACGCAAGCAGATAGAACAGAAGCAATTTACACTCTAACGCAAGCCATCCCCAAAGTGGTAACGAATGAACAAAATATTACTCTCCTCAAAGAAATCTCAATGGAGGAAGTGGAGGAAGCCGTAAAGAGCATGCCAAATGACAAAGCCCCTGGGCCAGACGGCTTCACTATTAACTTCTACAAAGCATGCTGGCCTACCATCAAATCAAAAATCTGGGAAGTTGTTGAAGACTCAAGACGCTTAGGCACCATTACCAAAACGCTCAACTCTACCTTCTTGGCCTTAGTCCCAAAGGAGGAGAATTCTCACACTCCTGAGAAGTTCAGGCCTATTGCACTCTGTAATGTAATCTACAAGATCATCTCCAAGGTTATAGCAAACAGGCTCAAGCCCATCCTACCCAATCTCATCTCAGAAGAATAGTCTAGATACGTAGAGGGTAGACAAATTCTGGACAACATCCTCTTAGCACAAGAAATGGTGCATACTCTCCAGACCAGGAAAAAAGATGGGATGCTTATGCAACTGGATCTATCCAAAGCATTTGACAAGGTAAACTGGAATTATCAGGAAGCTGTTCTTGCAGCTTTTGGATTTGATCATCAATGGAACAATTGGATTTTGGCTTTAATCAAATCCTCCTCTTTCTCCATTCTAGTAAACGGTTCACCCTCAGAACCCTTCACCCCTTCCAGGGGCATCAGGCAGGGAGACCCTCTCTCCCCTTTCCTCTTTGTGATCCTCATGGAGGGCCTAAGCCGTCTCATCCTCAAAGCTAAAGTAGAAGGCAATCTCAGAGGTCTCCATCCTCTGCAATCTACTCTAGCCACAACGCACCAACAGTTCGTGGATGATACCTTGCTGCACGGTACCCCCACGGTCAAAGAGGCCCTGGGCTTCAAATCCATCCTAACTCTATTCAGCAAAGCCTCAGGTATGGAAATCAATCATGCTAAATCTAAGATTTTTTTCTTTAACACTCACCTTGCAATCCAGAAGCATCTCTCAAGCATCCTAGGGTTTAAACGAGGTAATATTCCCTCAAAATACCTGGGAGCCCCGCTAACGTCCAAACCCTGGCAAAAGCATCATTGGGAAAGTACTCTAGCAAAATTGGAAAACAAGTGCAGACACTGGACACAGAGAGCTCTAAATTTCGCGGGCAGACTAGTCCTAACCAAGGCTATGCTGTAAGCCATACCTCAATCCATGCTTTCCATTCTGCCTGCCCCTCAAGGCGTATTACACAGGATCAGAACAATCCAAAGATCATTCTTATGGAAAGGCAACGCGGGAAAAAAAAAATGGGCTTTGGTAGCCTGGAATAAGTTATGCAAATCAAAATCAGCAGGCAGCCTCAATTTAATAGACCCCCTTACTTCCAATATGACCTGTGGAGCCAAGTTATGGTGGAGATGGCTTAAAGAACCTCACCTTCCTTGGGCAAGGCATTGGAGGGAGAAATATACCCCCAATTGCAATGTGCAGGATCTCATTCGGCTATAGGAAGTTTCGGAAGGATCTCCCATCTGGAACCTTGCCAGAAGAAATCAAAGTATTATTCAAGATCACAGTTTCTGGGAAATTCGCAACGGAGAAACGACATTCTTTTGGGAGGACGCTTGGCAGCAGCTTCCTCAGCTTGCAACGCCAGACCTAGAAAATTACAAAAGGGAAGCACAGACAGGAAGCAGCTACATTGTTAGTCAGTACTGGAGCCCGGATAACAACGAGCAGGAGTGGAGAACCTGGAAACCCCCGCACTCTAACAGCGCTGCAGCAAATAATGTTCATATTCAGAGCCTCCTAACCACTCTTAGCAAACGAAAAATCTGAACTTCCACAGTCAAGGATCAGCTCAGATGGGGAATGAGGGGGAACGGTAGCTGTTACGCAGTAATTTGTCACCATTGGTCACCGTCCTTGTTACCCCCGCTGTCATGCACTTGAGGACACATTTACGGACCTGTGACCAGTGACACAATTTGAAAACACCTGCATTAGAGTCTCCTAAGTATGAACTTCAATATCCCTGAAGACACCTTCTGAAGATTAACCATAAAAAATGCCCTTTTTTCATTAGCGCGGGTCCATAGTGTCTAACCCGCGCCAATGGCTCAGTTCCTCCAAAGAGGGCGCGCCCATGGACGCCCTGTCATAGAACAACACTCGCGCCACACAAATTTGGTCATGATTTTTGGCCAGCGCACGTTGAAGTGTTTTTTCCTCCATTACTCATGCAGTTCTCTGAGGAAAAATCCTATTGAAGTGATCGAGTGTCGCCTTTTTTATCCATGACAACCCAGTTTACTGACTATTCTGGGACAATGCCAAATCCTCAGCAGGTGTCCGGATACAACGAATATGTCTTCTCCTTTCATCTATAAATGACTGTCACCCCGCATTGAACTCACTAGTTTTTCGAGTTGGCAAGTTTTGGAGTTTTGAGTTTTGGGGAGATTTTGCTAAGAGCTAAAGTGAGCTAAGTTTATAGTGAGAATTGAGAGCCATAGAAGAGTTATGCTGCTGAAATTCTGAGAGAGAGGGAGTCACTTTGCAAGGTGCATGCAGCTGTTTGCCCAGTCAAAAGAGGATCTGACGTCAGAACTTGGTTGTATTCTCTTTTGTTTTTATTAATAAAAGATAGATGACTACTGTTATGGTTCCATTTGCATTTATCTTGTAATGAGTAATGCGAGTTACATCTTTTCTGACTGATGTATAGCTGCTTTTATTAGATTTCATGCTTGTGTTTGCCTTGTCTTTGCTTATGCAGGTGTTCGTCCGCGAGGAGGGTGGAGAATCGTGACCGGCCAGAGCATAGGAGTGAGGGAGGCATCTCTTCGTCAAACTATAGTGTTGGAACTCAAGTAGGTGTTCTTTACCTTCTTGTTAATTGCAACTAGGAACCTACAGAGTAGCATTGATTGATTGTTGCTAGAAGCTAGTGGGATCGCCTCTGTCAGCAGAGGGGATTTACCAGTCCAACAATTTGGCGACTCCGCTGGGGAGTTTGCTTGTTGATTGTTTCTTGTATTGTTTAATTTGTAAATTGTGGACAAAGTCTGAAGCGCGGCCAGGTAGCCTTCGAAACACTTCTGCTACGTGGAAGTGAAGTAGATCAACGCCACTTCAGTCGATCTCCGATTCAGTTTACAATTTGGACAATCAATCTTGCCTTGCATGTTGTTTTCTCTCATTTTCTTGCCTGAATAAGTTTTCTGGGTTAGATTTCTTGCTATTTTTTACTTGCTGGCTCTGTTTAGACATTGTGAACCAAGCCCGGGTCCGCCCTTTTTTATTTTTGCCTGGTAAACTTCATTAGCGCGGTTTCCTTTAAGACAGTCGCGCTGTGTGGCTCAGGTTGCTCTCAGACAACTCATGCCAGACGCAAGTTGCAGGCTTACAGTCGCGCCGCACTAGTTAAGTTTTTCAATGAGCTTGTTTGCCAGTGTCTTGAACTTGGGTTTGTCTCTTTCTGCTCTTTTTTATATCTCCTGGAAGTCTGTTGGGTTGACATTTGGGTGGTAATTTCTCCGTCCTTCAGTTGTTTGCCCTTGTCTATCGGTTTTGTATCTTGGCCTTTTTCGCCTTGTTATCAAGCCTTCTGTTGGATTGATGATTCCCAGATCCGGTCTTTATGTTGATTGATTCCCATATTCTTCTGATGTTTATATGAGTTTTACATTTCATACTGCAAGTATATCACTTTTAGCTTGCTTGTTTTACCTGATTTCATTGTGGCTTAGATTACATAGTTACTTGAAATTCTTGGTTTCTCTTTGCTTTGCTGGGTTCTTGTTTATATTTCAGATCTGGTCATAGATTCTTTGGCATGAATTATCTGATCGTGAATATCTCTTGAAGCTCCTTAAGTGCATTATCATATTATTTTTAAAAAGAAAAGAAAAAAGATTTTTGCCCTTTATCAATTAGCGTGTTATGTTAGTTTTTTGCTTTTAAAAAGAAGAAAAAGAGAAAAGATTTTTCCTTTCTTATTGATTAGATGCATTAGAACTTTTGACATCGTTTTGGTTGTGTGAACCTCTTAACTCTTCTATAGATAGATTTCATCCAAACGAAACGAATACAATTCTTGCATGTAGTGGCATTTAGGATATTTCGAGAGATTACATTCGCTAAGACCAGAAACTGATATTTAATCGAAGATTAACTTTAAAATGAATTCAATGAACCTAACAACGCATTGGAACTTAACGCTCACATTGTAGAGGTCTAGGCTAGAGACGTGTTCCGGCGTCGTTAAGCCTGGTAGTTTATCGTTGAGTGGTTGGGTGATTCCTCCACGGTGAAGCGATAGGTGCCAGTACGGACTGTGCTCCCACGTACCGTCGAGTATAAATTGGGAGACCCCTATAGGCTTGCAACCTTTGATCCATAGGAAGCCGAGTCTGCCGCCCTACAAACCGTAATGCACTGAACACAGCATTCGGGAAGATTGACTGCAGTACAGGAAGTCCTTGGTGATCTTCTGATCGCTAAGGTGTATAAGCAGTTTTACGGATTGTTTGGCACACCCTTCTACCTAGATTTCCAGAGTAGTCAGCTTTTGATCCTTTTCAGACTGTCTAACAGAAAAGGTGTAAGTGAGCAGCTTGTCACTTCGTGCTCATTAAACAATCGAAGGAGACTAGAGTCATCTTTTCATCCTTTTCTCGACTCTTTAAAAGTGAAAAGGTCAAGTTAAATCAAATGTCTTAAAAAAATTTATTTGGCCACGATCACATTACCCAGTTAGATCTTGAGTGCGATAGTTTCAGTAGGACTTCGTCTAAATATGGCAAACTTTCCAGGATTCATCAACCTAAATCCCCCATCTGGTGGGGATGCTGGTCGTTTCCCTTCTCCTGGAAATGCTGGTGCCCTTTATATGGCAACACTGACCCTCCCAGGGTTAACTGTCGGGTTACCAGTTTGGCTATTTTCAAACTCGTTGGTTCCTGCTGTGTCAGCTGATACTACATCAGTCCCTTCGCCTGTTCAACACCCCGTTGAACCCAAGGTGGAACCCACCCCTTCGACACCTACTTCAACGTCTCCTTCTTCACCTGGTGAAAGTACCCAGGTAGCTAACAAGAAGAAAAGGAAGACAAAGAAGAAGAAGTCAAACAAGGAAACGAATACAAACACACAAACGACCACAAGTACAACTGTTGTTCCACCATGGACAATGGAAGACAGGCTCCTTCCCACTCCTCCACCCAAGGTTAAGTTCCCTTGCAGGCTATGCAAGGAAAACCACCTTCTGCGGGATTGTCCTGGCATTCCCAGTGTCTTAAGGCTATGGTCTCGTGATCCGGCCTAACCTACATCGTCCACTGAACCTCACGGTGATGTTATCTCATCTGTTGGGGATACTAAGGGGAAAGGGAAGATAAGATTCCCCTGCAAGCTTTGTGAAGGCAATCATCTCCTTCACCTTTGCCAGCTCATGCAAAAAGCCTCTTCTGCTTTGGAAAGTCTTGCGGTTCCCTCACCCCAACTCCCTGCTGGGTATCAGCGTCTTTCTGCAACTCCAGATCGTCCTCCTGCTAAACCCCAAGTTGAGCTACACAGCTCTCTTGTTCAACCTCCTCTTCCTGAACCTGGCCCTACCCAGCCTGTTCCCGACTAACCATTGGTCGGCGAACGTGTCGACTCAAGCTCACCAGCTGTCGACAACCTTGTTCTAGAAGAGCGTCATGAACATGTTCTTGTCGTCTCATCATATTCTTTGGAGTCCGAAAGCAACCCTCTTATCCCCGTTGACTCAGAAGGTCCTTCTTCGGTTCCTTTGGATCAGAGGGGCAATCATACGATTCCCCCAAGAAGTAGTTCAGTTGTTTCCTTCGACTGGCGTCACCTGACTGCTTTTCGCCTTCCATCCCATGTGCCTTTCTAGATTACAGTACATGCCTCTCACACGGCAGCACCTGGCACTGTAATGGATGAAGGTGCGTCGGTCAGTCTTATGTTGTACACTACTTGGCAAGCTTTAGGTTCTCCGTAGCTCAGGCCAGTTACGCAAAATATGATGGCTTTCGACGGAGGAGCCTGCCCATCTCTAGGAGTCCTCCCCAAGTTCCCTATTACTTTGGGAGGTAAAACCGTCTATATAGACGTATTGGTCACCCAAGGGGCTTTAGGCTTCAGTCTTCTCCTTGGTCGCGACTATGTTTATACTATGGGGGCCATCGTTTCTTCCCTTTTCCGTGTGATTTGTTTTCCACACGACGGAAGAATCGTAACTATCGATCAATTGTCCTTCGTTAGTCCCCCGATGCCTCCTGCGCAGTTGTCATCCACTCCTACTTTTTATCCACCAGTTGTCTCTGCCCCTCCGCAGGTCAACTGCGTGGCTACCTATCCCATGCCTGTATCCCGCGCTGCCGCCGTCGTGCATAGTGTACTGGGGGCATTGGGTCCTGATTTCCAAGATGTTGACCTCCCACCGGGCGAGACACTCTTGGAAACTACGACTTCTTGTTTATTATGATGAAGTTCGTCTCGAGGATAGTTTTTTTCCTGTATCAACCTCATTAAAAAATGAAACAGGCTACCATGAGGATAGTTTTGTTCCTGTGTCAACCTCGTTAAAAAATGAAACAGGGTGTCTCGAGGATAGTTCCTTGTCTTGTGTCAACCTCGTTAAAAAATGAAACAAGGATAGGTTATCTAGGTAGGTTGTAGAGAGTAGTTATGAGCATAGTTCCTTGTCTTGAGTCAAGCTCGTTAAAAAATGAATCAAGGAGTGCGGAGCATAGTTCGCTTTCCTATGTCAAGCTCCCTAAAAAATGAAACTAGGTCTAGTACGAGGATAGTTTTGATCTTGTGGCAACCTCGTTAAAAAATGAAACATGATTGGTCGGAGCATAGTTCGCTTTCCTACGTCAAGCTCCCTAAAAAATGAAACTAGGTCTAGTCTGAGGATAGTTTTAATCTTGTGGCAACCTCGTTAAAAAATGAAACATGATTGGTCGAGCATAGTTCCTGATCTTGTGTCAAGCTCGTTAAAAAATGAAACAAATGGTAGGAGGATAGTTCTTTTACTCTGTCAACCTCATTAAAAAATGAAACAACTCCCTTTCCAAGTCGAGTCTTTCCAAGATCTCGAAAGTGAACCTTCATTCCATCCACTTTGTTGAATGCAATGAAGCTTGGGGGCATGACCTCGTTTTGCATCATTATGCTGGGGGCATGCGAACTTATAACAAGCATAGTTTTTTCGTTTCAAGCTTGTGTAAACATGAAACTGAATTCCAAGCAGAGTTCTCTATGGTTCAAGCTTGTGTAAAAATGAACCCATACCCGAGTCACCTTTAAGCTCTTTTCTGACTCGTAAAATATGAAGAGATTGCCGAGTATTTTTTCCTTTTTGACTCGTTAAAGAGAATAAAAATGGAAGTCTTCTTTCAGCTCTTTTCCGACCGTTTAAAGATGAAAAGATTTCCGAGTTATTCCTCTTGACTCGTTAAACATAAATAAGAGGTGATCGTCTTTAAACCCTTTTCTGACCGTTGAAAAATGAAAAGATTGTCGGACCCTTGTCGTTTCAGGTTCGTTAATGGTCACGAAGCGACGTGGTTTCGATTGCTTTTTTACTTTTTCAGATTGAAATCACCACTTATGAAAAAGTACTCCTCGGTCGTAATGATCGGGCGGTTCTTTCGGGTATCATTTTATACTTTTTCGGGCCCGAGAGACACAACTCTACGAAAAAGGACCTCTGGATTTTTCTTTTCCGTGTCTTTTTCAAACTCTATAAACATGAAAAAGACTCCGAGTTTTGCCTATGTCGGACTCGTTAAACCCTGACGACATTGGACTCGTAATTATAACGAGATTCGAGCTTCTCCTCCCTAGGGCTCGTTAAACTTTTACTAGGTTGGATTCAACCGAAGGTCGAACTTATACTACAAGCATATGCTATCCCCATCAAGCTTGTTAAAAATAATTGGGGTACTCGCCAGAAATGGAGGGGGAAAAGAAAATTTTGGAACAGTAATTGCAGTCGAGTCGGCAGTATGTCGCTCTTGAACATGGCACTTCTCTGCTTTCGTGTCAGGGTGGGGATATCTGATTTGGTTTTTCACTTGCCTCCGTGGGTTTGGGTGATCCTATTTGACCTCTCATCTGCTCATTGCCTCGTCATCATGACCTCTGATCTATCGATGTCAAATACTGCCAACTTCACTGACGTGCCTCCAATATGTTCGAGAGAAGTTGACCTCTGAAAGAAACCACCTCTGTCTGATAGTTCATAAAACTCATCTCACAACATTGTCTCTTCCCGTCTCGTGTCGATGATGTGGGAAAAATTATGGCCCACCTTCGACAAAAATCACTTCCTGTCGACTTCATCTCATTACCCAGGAAAGTGACTTAGAGACTCCCTTCTGGTACCTTGGAGCCTGCATGCCTCAATGGCAAGTTCTTCGTATTCGACGCGAGGTTTGCATCAATGGCCTCCGATCGGATGACTCTATGGGTGTTCGACATCGACTCATTCATTCACACGCCGTAGATTGTACCGGTAGTACCTTGAGGGCCGTTGTCATTATTGATGGTACCTCTCGCGTCTGTTAACAGTTTTCATTATTGACTGGTAATCAGACGATGTTCATGCATGTTCGACTTCAGATCACATGTTCACATGCTTGGACTTGTACTTATGTTCGGGTCGAGGTGGAGCGCAAGACCCTGGATTGTGTCTGTTGTAATCCAAGCGTGATTTTGATACATGACTCTCTCACTGGATGGCTGTGACCATACCTGAGTCTATTCATCGATCCTAACTAGATGGCTGCGTCCATGCTACGGATCTTGATTTTTGTGTACTCTGTCAATGGATGGCTGTGACCATACCACATATATTATGTATTTGAACTATCATACTGTATCTCTCCATGCAGATTCTCGGCGGCAGCTAGATATTGTCTTGTAAAGAACTTCACCTCTCTCTCTCTCTCGAGGCTCATGCTTTAGGGGCCATCTGTTACGCAGTAATTTGTCACCGTTGGTCACCGTCCTTGTTACCCCCGTTGTCATGCACTTGAGGACACATTTACGGACCTGTGACCAGTGACACAATTTGAAAATAGCTGCATTAGAGTCTCCTAAGTATGAACTTCAATATCCCTGAAGACACCTTCTAAAGATTAACCATAAAAAATTCCCTTTTTTCATTAGTGCGGGTCCACAGTGTCTAACCCGCGCCAATGGCTCAGTTCCTCCAAAGAGGGCGCGCCCATGGATGCCCTGTCACAGAACAACGCTCGTGCCACACAAATTTGGTCATGATTTTTGGCCAGCGCACATTGAAGTGTTTTTTCCTCCATTACTCATGCAGTTCTCTGAGGAAAAATCCTATTGAAGTGATCGAGTGTCGCCTTTTTTATCCATGATAACCCAGTTTACTGACTATTCTAGGACAATGCCAAATCCTCAGCAGGTGTCCGGATACAACGAATATGTCTTCTCCTTTCATCTATAAATGACTGTCACCCCGCATTGAACTCGCTAGTTTTTCCAGTTGGCAAGTTTTGGAGTTTTGAGTTTTGGGGAGATTTTGCTAAGAGCTAAAGTGAGCTAAGTTTATAGTGTGAATTGAGAGCCATAGAAGAGTTATGCTGCTGAAATTCTGAGAGAGAGGGAGTCGCTTTGCAAGGTGCATGCAGCTGTTCGCCCAGTCAAAAGAGGATCTGACGTCAGAACTTGGTTGTATTCTCTTTTGTTTTTATTAATAAAAGATAGATGACTACTGTTATGGTTCCATTTGCATTTATCTTTTAATGAGTAATGCGAGTTACATCTTTTCTGACTGATGTATAGCTGCTTTTATTAGATTTCACGCTTGTGTTTGCCTTGTCTTTGCTTGTGCAGGTGTTCGTCCGCGAGGAGGGTGGAGAATCGTGACCGGCCAGAGCAAAGGAGTGAGGGAGGCATCTCTTCGTCAAACTATAGCATTGGAACTCAAGTAGGTGTTCTTTACCTACTTGTTAATTGCAACTAGGAACCTGCAGAGTAGCATTGATTGATTGTCGCTAGAAGCTAGTGGGATCGCCTCTGTCAGCAGAGGGGATTTACCAGTCCAACAGTAGCTACACTCTAAAAGAGGCTAGGATGCAATTGGAACATAATGAGCAAGGGGAGACTCTTCCCTGTAGCACCAAGGTCTGGGATAGCCTCTTCTAGCCTAAAATCAAGACATTCCTCTGGCTCCTCATGAGAGGCAAAACCCTCACATGGGAAAAATTACGGAAAAAAGGCTTCTCCGGCCCTTCCATATGTCCTATGTGCCGCACAGCAGAAGAAACTATAAATCACCTGTTCAATTCTTGCGATTGGGCAAACAATTTATGGAAGTGGATAGAAAACATCATGCAACAATCAAACATGGACACAAATTCCATCCAGAACACAATAACTCAGTGGCCAAGTGATTTCTCGAATAATCTCAGAGTAAACAGCATATGGAGAATTATTCCAGGCTTCATAACTTGGACAATTTGGAAGGAACGGAATAGGCGTATCTTTCAAAATGAGAAAAGGAATTTAGAGTTCTCTCAGCTTACCTTATCCACAAATATCCACGAATTAATCTCGGCTAAATTCTCTACATATCCCGACACAAACCTCTCACCCAGGGACCAGCACATTCTGGCAAGCTTCAAGCTGGAAAACGGGAACATCTCTCCAACCGTAAGTAGCAAGCACGATCCGCGAACAGGACAGCAGGGATGGCACAGGCCCTGACAGGTTTCCTTAAACTAAATTTCGATGGGGCCTCTAGGGGCAACCCCGGTCCGGAAAGCATTGGAGGGGTCATCAGGAACCACACAGGGGAAATCCTATACATCTACAGTCAGGCCTTGGGTGAAGCCACCAAAAACGAGATGGAATTCGCAGTACTGGAAAAAGGCCTAAGAATTCTGCATGCGAACCAAATTGCCAATGCCGTCATAGAGGGAGACTTAGAGGTGGCCATTATAGCAGCCAGGAGAATTTACAATGGCACTCCAGCAAGCAAGGTTACGAAGCATTGGCGCCTGGCTCAGGGGACCGAAAACATAGCCAATTTGCTTCGTGAAATGAAAGGTTTAACCTTTCAGGCGATCAGACGGAAAGGAAATACGGTGGCGGACCACCTGGAAAACGTCGGGATTGAGAACCCCAATGCTCCGAGGGACAGCTGGTGGGAAGATATTACATGCCTTGTCCTTAAGGAAGCTTGCATGCAGCTTGCCAGTAAGGACATCTCTCCGGCAGAAAACGACGATGGCACGGCAACGGTTCATATGGTTCTGGCAAGACCCCATGCTGACTAAGCGCACCACCTTAATTACGGTTGAAGCCGAAGGACAATCAGCACAAGGCATATCAGTCAGTGGTTGCAGACCAAAAGATCTGTACCTTCCCATGATCTGCTTTGATTCCCGACGCCATAAACTAGGCAGGACGCAGCACACCTGGCTAGCTGCGGACGAGGGAGGGTTCGGTGACAATAATAGCCAGCAATTATTCTCAGATCCCACCATACATCCTTCACGCTGCAATAATGTCGTCCGGACAGGCAAGTGGCCCTCCCATCCAATGCTACCCTCCAACCATTCTCTGGCTTTCGATTATTTAACAACGGCCCTGGCAGCCAAGGAAAGCATTGTTTTATCGTCTTGCAAGGTGAAGCTCTCTCCCACTGCCAACATAGCGCTGGTAATCTCCGTGGCAGTCACCTATGCCATGAAAGGGGATAGCTGCCGTAACCAGTCGGCTATAAAGGATCTCCAGCAGGCCCAAGAAATGTATGAAACCAGAACCTCGCAGCGGAATAAGCGCAAGCTGAATGAGCTGGAAAGCAGCGTGAAAGCGGAGGAAGCACAAGTCTCCGACCAACAGCTGGGGAAGGAGGTGAATTGGCTCCAAGACCCGGGCACCACCTTTACGAGGGCCACCCAATTCATCCGAACCCAAGCGGAGGCGTGGAGAATGAAGACGCTGCTGGAAAAAGTGTTGGAAGCGCAGGAAGAGCAGGACGAACGGGTGCAAAAGCTCAAACGCCAGATGGACGCTATGGAACACGACCATATTTGCATGGTGGAAAGCATTGAGTTCAAGTTATCCTCGCTGGACCATCAGCAAAAAGCTTACTGTGCTTATCAAGCTCGTGAGGAATGTGGTGGGCACTGAGGGAACAATTGGTGAGACCTCTGGCGTCCCTCCTGGCAACCCGCCGAAGCAGGGGTCTGGCAACCCGCCGAAACAGGGGTCAGCCCTCCGCTGATGGTCGCTGCCAATTTCCTCCTTTTGCAGTCGCGTACAATCCCCCTCTCTTGTTCTTGACATTATGTACTCAGTTCTCTTCTTATGGTTATGCTGTAATTTTCTCAGACAGAGACATCAGTTTTTGGCCATCTTGCAGTACCTTCTCGGCCGCCCTGCGTGGTGTGCCCGTTTTGTGCTTGTTTTCTTTTAAATTGCAAATGTGTCCTCTCGTAGCCAGGCATGCTGTTAAGCAGCCCTCAAATCTGCAACAGCAGAAGTTTTGTAATATATTTACTCTCTGTTAATACAAAAGCTTATTTACACAAAAAAAAAACATAAATATTACATTATATAAAATTATATAGATTGGGAAAAAAATTATGATGATAAATGTATTCACAACTTCATTACCATTTTTATTAATATATATTTATTTTGATATAAAAAGTTGCTATATATCTCATATTTAATAAAAATAATAATGAAAACTAAAATTAGGGATCTTTAATAGACATTAATACATATTAATGGTGTAGTTTAACTTATAGACTAAATAGTTTATTTCACAAGAATCCAACAATGCAATTTCAAGCTAAAATGTGATTTTTTTGTTGTTTAAAATACATTTTTGAATGCATAGATTCAACACCCCTGGACACTTAAATTATACATATTACACAACTTATGCACTTTAATTATACAAATTAAACAAATTAAAGTCACGTTTTTTTCTAATTAACCATTAAAAAATGTTGTAATAGAAAAGGCTCTTTCATCTATAAATTAAACTATGCCTATTTTAATTAATAGAATTGATATTGAAAGAATTTTTTTAATTAACATAACATAATTCCATCTTTTATTATTAAAATCATTGCATTACTTTTATTATAAATACAATTAAATGAAAATACAAAAAAATCCATAATATTTTAAATGAAATAATTAAAAAAAATATGTAACACATTTAATAGTATTTATTTAATGTATATTAACTAATCATAAATAAAAATAATATATCAAAGACCATAAGAGGTATCGCACTGACCTAGTTCACAACGTAAACATGTAAATGTGATACTTATATTTGTTTACCCAAATTTCTTATTCATTTTATATTTATCGAGTTATGGTTTATATAACATGTGAAAGATTATGTTTACCCAAATTTCTGATTCATTTTATATTTATTGAGTTATGGTTTATATAATATGTGAAAGATTATGGAGGAAGGTGATATTTTACTCGTGGGAAGTTATATTATTTATATAAAAGGGAATTTTAATTTTCAAAATTTTAAAGTCAAATGCATTAGATATGTTCCATATATATATATATATATATATAAGGGTTTTGAATGTTTTTTAATAATGTTTATTTATTTATTTAAAAATTATTCACCTACTTTCAAGACTCTTCAACTACTAGATGAGTGTTACATTCTATTATCGAAACTTGTTCTTTCACTTTTACAAGATGTTACATTACAATATGCACATGTACAAACTAGGCTTGAGTAAGCCATGCAAGACATCACAAAGACTCAGACAGTTGTGGGAAGACCAACTCTTCGACATCCTTGCGATGATCGATGGTGGCGAATCGATGCCAAGTTGGTAGCCCGTGATGGTATTTGTGTACTCTGTGGTGACATCCTTTCGGAAGCGAACTCTTGCCTCCGTTGCATTCGGGTACACTTATTTGGCTCCTCTGTCCAACACGTCTAATAACATGCAGATCATAGTCTTGAGTGCAGCCGCACCAACAACATATTAATGCACATAGTGTCTACGCTGATCTTCAAGTCTGTGCTAGTGGCTATGCGCCTCACCTTGTCGAATAAAATGCCCAGCTCGAGTCTAACTTGGTTCGTTGTCTTCGTCTCAATGAGTGTGTCGGTGGATGGGATCGCATGCATGCACACAATGACATCCATGTGCCTGAACACCTGTGCATGTCATCGATAACACTGATCACCCTGTATGCTCTGTGCCAACTGCTGAGAAGGGTCTATAAACTATATGGGCGTAGTTTCATCAACCTCTGTATGTTGTGCCTCCTATTGTACCTATTCCAGTTGCACTTCCTTTCTCTCCTCTGTGCAGATCTTGTTCTTCCTTGAGTTCCTGCTTCAACTCTTGCAACTCCTTCTCTGTTTCCTACATCCTCTATTTGTCTCTTTGCCTTTTCACGATCCTCTTTTCGTGTTGTCGCCTCTTAGACTTAATCTCTAAAGATGCTTTCATCACAAGTGGATCTACTTTGAACTTACAACTTTTGTCCACCTCTGCACTGTCAACAACCTTCCTCTTTCCTTGGTCATGCGCAGGTCTCCTACCTTTTACTTCTTCTAATGGTGCTTCTCTCTACGATTCCACTGCCATTTCATCTTGATATCCTTGTCTATGAACAACTTGGTGTCTTCATAGATAACAAATCTCATAGACACTCGCTCAACTACATATCCATTTGCGCTCTCAACTGTGTCCTTTGACCCTGCTCTATGGGAGACCATTGTACCTGTACTACTAAGAGGTAGACAAACACTTGTGATATCTAGAGACATAGCAACACTCATGGCAAGAAATCGGTTAGTTGAAAACCAAAACAAAATGCTGGACTGACATGCAACATACTTGTGTGACTCACTGTGAAGATTGCGCAATTTTCACCAAGAAGTTGGGAGACTAAATGCCAAAATAACACAAGGCACAATCCAGGTTGTCAAGAGGCTAACTGACCGCTAGAACTGTGTTATGAAACCAGCTCAAGAAAAGATAGAAAAGATAGATCAACGCCTTAGAGTTCAGCCTCTTCGAGGGGGCAACCTCCTTTACATTACATAAATGAACAATTATTGGATGATACAAATGACAAAACCTCCTTTCTATATATAGGAGTCTAAGGAGTCACAATATAAC
>APFE031236551.1:0-10333 GCA_000404065.3 Pinus taeda | reverse complement strand
GAATCGAGCCACAATTCTTATCACTATCTAGGAATAAAATCATTGATGAGTGGAATCTGAACATTCACTTTAAACCCATATTTCATGGCTCAAACAAATTCATCTTGAAGTTCCATTGTTGAATAAAAACTTGAATTTCCATCTTGGAAATCAAAAGCAATTCAATGCCTGCCAATTGATAAAAACTTTGTTTTACTGTCCTCAAACTGTCCCTGTACACAAAAGTACTCTAGCTTCAAAAATTCAATGACTCCATTGGATTTGCCTACAAAAACATAGTCATTTCTTGTACAATCTTTAACAAAGATTCTATTGGCAAAAAACTTCATCTTGAACACTTGTATCAGTGAGTACATGACAAAAATGTAGACAAACTTGGACGACAAGCATTGTACATCCTAAAATTCCTTAAACATTTGGACTTATAAACAAGCTAACACATAACATGTCAATGAAAAACATACTTGTTTCTCATAGTGATTATTCTTGTTCACTTCAAAAAAGTACCCAAAACAGGTAAACAACAATAGGTATTTACAATTTACAAAGCAATAAACTATACAAACAGTCTACCCAATCTCTGCCTCTCCTAGGCTTATTGGTTCTCTTTTTGCATCTACTTTTCTTTGAAGGTTGCCTTAAGAACACAACAAGTCCTATTTTCGACCTTACTTACCTTGCATTTGTTTGCATAACATTCTTATCTTTCTTGGAACAAAGCTCTGGATGTAGTTTCCAACATCGTTCATTCCCATGCCCATCACTACAAGAAAAAAGGACATTGGTGAGGGACGAAAAATGTCTCCATAACCTCATTGGTGACGGTCAAAAGAGCCTTTGTCACCAGAAAATGAACGTCACCAAAGGTTGTGTCACCAAAAGTATAGGTGTTGTGGTGACATTCAAAGTCCGTCACCAATAATAATTTATAATGACGGTGTTGGCATTATGATACAGGTGTTGTCCTTGATGGCAACTCACTCAGAGGTATGATACAGGTGTTGTCCTTGGTGGCAACTAACTCAGATGATAGATCATAGTGCAACAGGTCAAGAGAGAGGTATACGCAGGTTAATCTTGATGAAAGTGTGTATACATGCGGGTTAGCAGAACAAAAGGTGCATATTCGTACACACGCATGTTCACAGAAGGAAAGGCATGTACATGTTGGAAAACTAAGTTTTGGTTTGTGGTATTTGGTCCATGGTATTTTGGTATTGGTCCATGGTATTTTGGTATTGGTCCATGGTATTTGGTCTGAAGTGTTGACCCCAGGTATTGGGTCCAAGGTATTGGTCCTAAATGGTTTTTTGGACCATGGTATTGAGAGAGGCGTGAACCTATATAAGGAGAAGATCATTAGGCCAAGAAGTGCAAGTGAGCAAGTGATGAATATCTGATGAAGTGTGAGATCTAGTATGCATGTAATGGATTTGTGATGCTTTGCTTGATCTGAACCAAGGATGCACCCATGTGGATGATGATGAACAATGGATCGAGATCTTAAGACTTGGAATGTTTTATCATGATATGGTTTGATCATGGATAGACTAGATCTGAATTATTGACACATGTTTATTCTGTAAATGTTATGTTCTGGGTATAATTGATGTCTGGAATAGCTGCAAAGTTATAAGTTAGAATTTGCATATCTATATACGGGTTAGCTTTGGTAAAAGGGCGTGTACACGTAGGTTGGGTTTATCAGAGTAGCGTATACAATGTGAAGTATGATATTTTGAAGTTGCAGTTGGATCTGGTTGTTATTGCAAAGTTCTGTTGTATGTTTTGTGTTCTGGTGACTGTGTTGTTGATAGGGTTTCAGTGTTTTAGTATTGGGCGCTTCAGAGATCAATGATACAGGTGTAGTTGATGGATGTATTGTAGTGGTGATCGATTTTGTGCTTCAATATTGTTGATGGGTCCAGTATGAAAATTGGATGAAACGTGGCCTTTAGATTATGGTGTTGTGCTTTAGGAGTACCCAGTCTGAAAATTTATGAAATGTGGTCCCTGGAGGAAGAGAGAAGATCGCAGCCTTCTATAGGCCAGTGCCTATGTACTGGTAAACATATCAACCAGTACAAAATCCAGGGGGTGGGAGCTCCCTTCCAGAAGCAGCTGGAAAATGAGTGAAGGTTGGAGCATTCAGTAGGTTGGCACCTACGTACTAGTAAATGGATCGGCTAGTACAAAAGCGAAGCTCCCTTCTAGGAGAAGCTGGAGAACGAGAGAAGGTTGTAGCCTTCTACAGGTAGAAGCCTACGTACTGGTATAAGACTGCACCAGTACATAAATATTGTAAAATTAAGTTTCTTGTTAAAAGAAGATGGAAATGAATTACAGCAGGTGGTTTCCACCCGCATTGGGTTTCCACCTTACATCATGGTGTTCATGTGTGCTTCTTATGTGTGATGATCTCTTCTATTTTACTGCCCCTGTTTACTGTTCATATGGTTAATAAAGTTCTGATGCACTGATTAAAGATCAACATTTAATGGATTAACTGAATCATAAGTTTACTGGATATATGCTAGTTGCTTTAGACACAGTTGCGTGTACACGTGGGTTCCCTTAACTGAAGTAGCGTATATGAATCTAAGTATGGAAATGAAAAAGTTATTGATTTGTTAATACTGATTCACCCCCCCCTCTCAGTATTATTTCCAACAAACGGATAACGACCGTCACCATTTCATATGAGAAATGGTGATGGGCCATAGCCTCGGTCACCAAAAATTGAACGTCACCAATGGCGGCATCGCCAAAAGTATAGGTGTTATGGTGACATTCAAGGTCCGTCACGAATATTGATTATAATGATGGATAGTGATCATCACCATTTTGTATAAATAACAATGATTTGTTGTGATGGATATTTCATGGCCATCACTATTGGTGCATATATATGGCGACGTTCATTGACCGTCACCAAAAGTTGCACTATCAAAAGTATAGGTGTTGTGGTGACATTCAAGGTCTGTCACGAATAATGACTATAATGACAGACAATGACCGTCACCATTTATTATCAACAACAACGATTTATGGTTACGAACCTTTCATGGTCGTCACTATTGATGCATATATATCGTGGCGTTCGTTGACCGTCACCATTTCATATTTTGCTGAGGGTCGAAAAACGTCACCATAAGCTCATTGGTGATGGTAAAAAGAGCCTCCATCACCAAAAATTGATCGTCGCCATTCCATATGGATATCAGGGCATGATGGAATTGAACCACCAACCTCCTGCTTGTAAAGCAGGTGCTCTTCCATTGAGCTAGCACCCTTTAAAGAATTAGACTTTTAAAAATTAGACCTTGAAACATCATAAATTGTAAATTCTACAACTTTTAATAAATTAAAGTTTTCACAATATTTTACTAAACAAGCAAAGCAACATCGATGTTGCAAGTCTCTACCTAATGGTTATGGAAGTTATGAAAAGAGGGTGGAGGGAAAGATATATAAGCTTCCAAGGAGGAGTACATGCCCTAGTGAGGTTGACTTCTTAGCTACCAGACCAACTTGGCCTTGGAGGGGTATTTTGACACTTTATACACAAAAATAATTCTTTTGACATGTTACAAGATGCCCAATGGGGTCTTTTTCATGTGAAAATGACTCTATTGACTTCTTGACTTCATGACAAACCCTAGAAGCACTCAATGGGTGCTTGACTATAAATAAAATGACCTTGAGCATGAAACCCATGCTACACAAATAATAATAATTTTTCTTTTCTTTTTACAATATAAAATAATCAATAGTATATTTCATATTTATGAAGACCAAACCTAGTTACATATTTCAACATATCCCCCTCTACCTTTATAGAATAGATCTAGGGGATAACAAAATGATCCATAGAGAATAAGATTGGGGTGGGGAAAATAAAGATGATAAGCAAAAAGAAAACAAGCAATGAAATCTACAAATTTGAACATGTGTCCACATGTACTCAAAGAGTAGAGGAAACAAAAGAACCCAACATGATTGATTATGCACTTAATAAAATGGCATTCACTTCTTTAGTAAAAAGGAAGAAAACCATAGCCTCTTTTCTATTGTCCTCTATAATAAATCATCTATGTATGGCATTAAGGTTTTGTGCTACACTCTATGCTTACAATCCAACATTAAAATAAGAGTTCCCAAATTTGTTTCTAAATGTCTGATTTGTTTGAGTTTGGGCCAAGCTTAGTCAAATCTTGTCAATTTCGACCAAGATGTAATGAGCTTAATTATGTTTTCCTGAGCTAGTCAACAAGCTTGACCCTGAATTTTGGAAAATAAGTTTGATAAAGATGACCACTCTAACATATTTTGACAAAATTTCACTTTTTGTATGTCTCGAAGAGAGAATCTAAACTAGCCTCCTCTTACCACAATGTGGCTAGATAAGCAAGACAAATCAAAACCAATAGTATCCACTAAGAGATTGTGAGTGGGGGCGCATTTATTCTGCCAAAAGATGCTCATAACTTGCATCTGACTCCAGCCATTATTTTTGTGTTGCTACATCCATATGCACAAATGAAATTTTGTCATCAAAGAGGCTTGAACACTAATATGGGCAATTTCAACATCTCACTTTTACCAACTGGGCAAACCACTATTTTAGAATCTATTTTAATTATGGAATTTTATGCCAATTTTCTATTGGGGGATCCAAATTGGTCTTCTTTTTTATACTTTGCCCAATGTTTCTTGGGTCCATGTCTTGTGACTATGCTCTCCACCGAGATATAAACTTTTGAAAACTCATCTCTTTGAATCAAAAACTTGTACCATAATATAAATAGGCAACTCATGTCTTTGAATTCAGAGGTTACCCTAATTGAAGATCTCTCTCCACATTTTGTCTCAGGTATGAAGTTAAACATGTTATCTAGGATTGGTCATAGAGTTTACAATAGCTAAGCAACCTTTTAAAGGTTGGTCCCAGTTTGAATTCATATTCATAGCTAGAGGCTTTCTAGCTATAGGGTGGTTTCCCATTGTTTCTGATATGCAAATTTGAGTTCAAATGCAATATTTTAGATCACAGAACAAGGTTTTGAATATATCAATGACTAATAAGATGGATCTCAATTAGGACTAGTTGTTTCCCATTGGGTGATGGATTCCTTTACTTGCACATAGATGCCAAATTTATTGAAAATGATGGATAGGTTTAGTAGGGAATTCCAATTATAAGAATATATACTCTAACTCAAATCAAAAAAATTTCTATATTAATGTGGAATAAAATCATTTAGGATGAACCAACTTTCACTTCAAACCATAATCATCAATGGACCATGTAAGCAAAACAACCAAGAGCTTGATTAAACAAAGCTTCTTAACATAATATTCTAAACATGATATCTTGGACTGTGTTAAACTTACAAAGAGTAGGAGAGGATACACAATGAATCATGGCTCCTACTCTTTCTTTACTCAAAAGTATAAAGGGAAATAATTCTACTGCATGAAATATAGATACAAACTAATCAATAACAACTTCTAGTTGCAGTATTAACATATAAGCATGATCTATAGAAAAGGGAAAAGGATGAATGACACAACCTTGGCTACCCATATGTTGCACTACCGTCAGAGATCATTTTTTGTCTTATTGCAAACTTTGGAGGATTAAACCCCAAAAAATCCACGTCTTACAGATGTTACAATATCCTCAATGTAGATTGTTTTGACAAAGTATAAAATGATTATCTAATTTCTAACCTTGACCATTTGGCAAAGTCAACGTTTATTTTCCAATAAATACATATTATCCCCTTGATCAAGTCAAATATGATCATCATTCCTCTCATCCAATTGGTGATCAAGGAAGTAATTTGCAGCCCTCAACATTAATATCTTTTATAGTGTCAAATATGACAATCCTCCTGCTGGGCCTTAATCATTAAAAACAAGTTCCCAAACCATTAAGTATCCTACCTTGCAATATGCCATCTTTGAGTTTGACAAAGTCAAACTTGATCACTAATTCCATACTTGGAGGTATTTGGAATGGGTAATTTGCCAAGTTAGCCTTTATGATGATATTTTCTCATGCCATGTCTAAGGGAAAGCCTACTCATATTTCTCATCGTCACCATCTCCTACCTTGATTTATACTCCCATGGACCAAAATATGCTTTTTGTAAGAACGAATTTGCTTTCTATCTATTATTTTCATAGTGCCAAAATGTCCACTTGCTTTAAAAAATGCATGCCATGATCATAAATTGCAAACCTGATGGATGATAAGGAAAAGGGTCTATCCTATATCCCATGAAACATCATATTCCATACAAAGAATGCACTCCAAAGTGTCAAAATTGCATGCCAAGTGGAAAAATCGCATTTCTCAGGTTAAAATCTGCATTACAGCCTGACCTGATTGCACACAACCTCCTACACATGTACCTATGGAGAAGCCATCAAATATAGTTCTATATTATTTCTTCTTGTGCATATTCCTACACTTCGATAATTCTAATTTATATCTTTGAGTGAGGGTACTAAGTCTCCCAAAACAATTTCATTGATTTACCTAATCTTTGGCTAAATGCAAATAGTCTTTAGTAACATGCATGTCCAGGGCTCACTGAATATCAAAATTCATATTTTCAAATTTCTTTGTGGTTCTTAGAACAATATTGATCTTTTTACATTGTTAGAGTTTCACTTCAAATCCAAGAAGTCACTATTGTGCAAAAATACCATGAAACTGCCAAATTACACAACACGACAAATCAAGCTAGGGTGCCTTCATAATTTTATATGCCAAAACATATGTGAGCACATATGGTGAAATATAGAGAATGATAGCTAGAGTATCTTATGGTCTACAACAATACATGATCAAATTCCCAAGAACAAGCTCCAACTGCTAGTTATTAAGCATCAACCGTAGCAATTTGTTTGGTTTGGCACTTTTCTCCAACTCTAGAAACACTCTCAAGCTTAAAATAAATTGCATACACTATTCTTATTATAAATCCAAATGCTAATTCTTGACGTTTAGGGTCAGCTCAAGCAACCAAACACAAATAAAAGAGGAAGCTTTACATGGAATCAAAGGTCTGAGAATTAATTATCTTATTTGCAACCATGGAATTACCTCAACAACAAAGCAGACCCAGATCTTGTCACTGCGAGCTTCCATGATTCCCTTAAAATCATATGCCCCAAGCGTCAAATGATGTTATCTATTTCAAGGAAGAGCCCCCACTCCTCACAAAGCATGTATAATATTGGTGAAAACCAACACAAAATATAATGACAATGTTAAACCATGTCTCAAAATAACAAAAATGAGTTACTGAGTGGATATAAAAACCCTACTAATCTAAGAATTTCACTGACCTCTATAAGCAATTGTCAGGGTTGACTCATAATCTCCACTATGATAGGGCACCCCATGGATTGACCACCCAATTCCACTGCCCATCTTACCTTTTGAAAAAAATCCACCATCCTTATCAAGCACCTACATAGTTTCCAAGGAAATAAACAATTATACTTGAGTGGGAATTCTACAGTGGTATTTTCCTTTTTTTTAACTATTGGAAAAAGCAATTTATTAGCTGGAGCAACACAATCACTGCACGGATGGATAATACATAAAGAATCATAAGAAGATCAAAATTGCAAACGTAAATCCCTAGTATATCATAATGGAAATGTAATATTTTAAAGCACCAGTTCATATTCCCTTGTGTATGAGCGAAGTAGAGAATGCAAATAAGAAAAAACTAAAAAGATAGCTGTAAGGATATGATGTTATGATGTTCCCAATCATATTATATCCATGCATTGCAATTTCGTGTGCATGTAAGTGATTAGAGAATATGGCTACATCTTCTTGCTTAAATAATTGAAAATTTAGGAAAAGACGGTAACATATTGCATGCAAAAGCCCCTGTGTTTCATAAATATGTCTGCAGTATAAATTTCAGCAGGAATATATATTACACTTTCCATAGTATTAATTTGTAACAAAATTCTCTCTTTTCTCAAGAATGGTATCCAAAATAATTGGACCTTTCAAGTTCCCAGAATAAGACTGCTAAATATTAAATTTTATATGTGAGCATGGAGGGGATAAAAGCATAAAGATGTATACAAAATGTAGTCGTTGATGTCATCGAAACTTGAGAAGTTTGATTGGCAATTATTTCTACAAAATTAAGGTGCATGATTTACATAGGGAATGGTGTAGAGAGGATAAATAATAATTGACTTAAAACACCTAGGTGACGTATTCATATACCAACACTAGTGGGTAGGATGGTTTAACCACCTCACATCTAACTAAAACATTTAACATTAAGTTGGTCACATATAAAGTGGCAAATATTAATGAAACAAAAATTTGAGTGTTACCACTCTACCACCACTCCTCCATGCCCCAACACTGAATAAAACATTATATCATTACTCAAATCCCCCCAATCTCCCCTAGTAAAATAATTCCAAATTTTACAAAGATGACTAAAAATTTTCTTAAGACCACATACCAATTTACCACCATCCACTAAGGCACCTGGGTAACCAACCATAGTGATTGTTGGTTGTCTAGGATGGTAACTCAGTTCCCAGTTACATGTCATATCTTCAACTTCATCTCTAGGTCTAGGTCTTTATTGGTTCTCCATCATACTCTCATTTTCCTCATTTTGAAGGGCATATTTTCATAAATGCATCAAAACAATCTTTCCACTCTATTCAATTGCCATCTTTTTGCATCGATAAAAGGATTTAGTGGAATTAAGATGAAAAATCTATCAAGCTAAGAATTCCAGCACATCTACCCTTTGCCTCAAAACCTAATTGAGTTACTTAATTAAAACTAGAAGTCTATTGGCTTTCACAAATCACAAGGTAAATTCTAACATGCACATAATTCTAAGAATTAAATCTTTAAAATGCTTTCTAGAACAAAATTGGACAGTGTTTTGGCAACTCTCAAGGTTTTCTGGTAGGTAGGAAAATTGCTAGCTTCATGCCTAATATAGTCTTGATCATTAATTAACAAAATTCATCAATAATTTCCCAAAACAAATAAATAACTCCAACAAAAAAAAATGGAATTAATTCATCAGCCACCGAATATATGCAAAAACGACAATAATGCGTTGCACACAACTCCGTGCATCTGCAAACACAAGGACACGCAGATGTTTTTTATTTCTTCCCTACGTCAACTTTAGTCTAGGTCTAACAATGTGCCCTAACAAGGACATTTCTATAGTGGTTGTCATCCTATTATCAATGTGTTGGGTCCCTATAATATTAGTGACTACCCCATTACTATAGTAGTTATACCCCTTATTAATATTGTTGTGCCCCTATTGCCCCAATATTGTTATTATTGTGCCCCATAGAATCCCTCTATTGTTATTTTTGTGGCTTTATATTATTATTGTTAAGTCGGCTGGGTTATATTGTGACTCCTTAGACTCCTATATATATAAAGGAGGTTTTGTCATTTGTATCATCGAAGAATTGTTCATTTATGTAATATAAAGGGGTTGCCCCCTCGAAGAGGCTGAATTCTAAGGCGTTGATCTATCTTTTCTATCTTTTCTTGAGCTGGTTTCATAACATTTGGTATCAGAGCCAAGTTCTAGGGTTTCACTGCTCCAAATAGGTCATCGTGGTATTTTCACTATAACTTTTTTTTTCTACGATGTTTCAGAAGTCGGAAAAAAAACCCATTTGAGAAGACATCGCGCTTCAGCTTGGGTCCAAATTCCAGAGCTTTTGATGCTATATTTGCGGAGATATGTTCTGAGGAAGTTGGTCTTTTTGTAGACCCCTGAATTACATTCTAAACAGGTGACCTAGGGAAAATCGTCATAACTTTCACTTTGAGCATCGGATTGAAATTTCGCAAAAAGGTACAGAAAGAGGACAAACTGTAGTTTCTTCTAGATATTTTTCAGAGCCAGAGGTCCAAATAGTGACACGTGGCACTTCATACAAGTTCGCTTTTCTGAAAAGGTCTATAATCTGGTCACTGTGGGAGATTTGGCATAACTCTTCATTGGAGAATCCAATTGGGTTCAGACTGGTGGCATTGGAAAGAGGACACAGAGGGCTACCATAGGTCACAATTTCAAAACTAGATGTTCTGAAAGTACAGAGATACATCAGAGGCAATATCGAGCTCCTACAAAGGAAAAAAAGGTGTGCAGATTTTTTTAAATTTTTGCTTAAGATTGGTTTGAAAATTTATTTTGAAGGAATTCAAAGGGCTAGTAGAGCATTATTATCGATAACTAATGCCCCGAGGAAAGAAAATACAAACACCTAGTAAGGAACCTGAAAGCTC
>APFE031236549.1:2275-14723 GCA_000404065.3 Pinus taeda | reverse complement strand
TCTTCTTCTCTGTCTGATTTTCCACCAGAGCCTTAAATTCTTTAAACCTGTCAAAGACTTCAGATTTCTTCTTAAGGAAATATATCCATGTATTCCTTGAGAAGTCATCTATAAATGATACATAGTACACAGACTTACCCAGTGATGGAACTTTCACAGGTCCCAACACATCACTGTGCACAAGCTCTAATATTTCGTCCTCTAACCACCAGATGGGAAACTCACTCGATTCTACTTCCCATATACACAATTTTCACAGAAATCAAAATCCAAGAGCTATTACTCATACCTTCTACCATACCTTTACCATGAAGTATTCGAAGGCCCTTCTCTCCAATATGTCCAAGCCTTTGATGACACAGCATGGTCTTCTCTCCAAAGGCCGCTAGATTTTCTGCTCCATTTTCAGGAACCATAGAACTATTGCACCCGTCAACAGTAGTGTTACCTTGCAGCTTGTAAAGAGTTCCAATCCAAACTCCCCGCATCAATACTAGTGCTCCTCGAACCATCTTGTAGGTATCCTTCTCGAACACTGTCTTTAAACCTGCATCATCCAACTTGCTTACAGAAATCAGATTTCTGGCCAATGCAGGAATATGCAGAACACCCAGAAGGGTTCTAACCCTTCCACCTTGCAACTTCAACTTTACTTTTCCGCGACCAATGATTCTAGCCTTCCTATCATCTCCTAAGAAGACAACACCACCATCGTATTTCTCATACTCGCAGAACCACTCTCTATGGGGAGTGAAGTGAAAGGATGCACCTGAGTCAATCAACCATGCCTCATGATCTACATGTGTACTTGAGAAGCCAAGTACACATCCCCACCTTCATCTGAGGTGGTTTTCGCCTCTGCAGAAGGAGCATCATCAAAACCCTTTCCTTTATCAGGAGCTTTAGATTTACAATCCCTTCTGAAGTGCCCTTCCTTACCGCATTTCCAACACACCACCTTTATAGAGTTTCCTGAAGATTTAGATCTCCCTCTAGATTTAGATCTCCCACTCGATGACTTATTTTTGTTTCTTTTCTAGGACCGTCCTCGTACAGACAAGGCATCACCATTCTAGTTGTCCATATTTTTCCGTCCCATCTCCTCCGTCAGCAAGGCTGAGACTATTTCATCAAGATGCACTGACCATTCTCAAATAGATGCACTGACCATTCGAACAAACAGAGACTGAGTATAATAGATAAAGCTCTAGATAGACTTACTTTCAAATAAAACCGTCGCCTTCCAAACACAGATATCCAATCCTCAGGCGATCATGCGCAACACGACCTTTCTCCACGGGTCTTCACTCCAGCGCCTTACAACTCAAGCCTCTTTTGGATTACAGGAACTGTCCTCAGATAGGCGGCCCAGTAGGCTTCGATATTAATAAAAGCAAGAGAATACAAAGCTTCTTACAAAGAGTCTCAGACTCAAAAACTAGAAACACTCGAAATTCTCAGGATGATCTGAATGATCTCCCAACACTTTCTTATATAGTATTATGTCTATCTATGCTTATCTAAAACTGACGTCAAAAGAAAACAATTGAGGGTCCTGTCGGTATCTTTATCCACCGACGGTTTCTACTCAATTCTTTTCTGTACAAAGGAATCCTGTCACAACATGTGATCAACATTATCACATTGCTGACGAAGATTCTACCAAGTGGGACTTCTTGTTTCCCAAAGATCCTCTTCAGACGGTCTTGGAGATGGTTCGTATTCATCCAGCTGTTGTTGATAGTACCAGTCCATGAGGCGATTGTATTGTTCATCGATTCCATCATTTGGATCTTGTGCATCTGTCATTTCTTCTTTTTCTTTTTCTTGCATTATTGCTATCCGACTAGATGTTGCTGATGAAGATTCTCCTTTGTTGAGATTCGTCTTTATCTTGTGTAGGCCTAGTTGCTGTGGAGTATACGTCGCTTCTTGCTTTTCCCATTTGTTCAGAAATGGAAGAGCACTAACTTCGATATCAAGAAACGAATCTTTAAAAGCACTTTGGGTAGCAGGTGATTTCTATATTACCAACTCAACTCCATCCAATAATTCCCACTTAAATATCTGAAACATATTTGTGGAACTTTCAATTGCATGCTGTATCCATAACCGACAATTTTCATTTAATTTAGCTTTATGTTGCCATCCCAATTCAAATATCATTGATGTGCATATTCTTTTAGAAATCATCAGACTTATGAGGTGGATGACATTATTGTTCCAATTTGGATGTGCAATTGAAATTGTTATTAATGCCTTTTGATTAATTATAAATTTGAGTGCTTTAGGCTGACCCTGCAAATCATCGAGTTTCTTGAGAATCTGCAATTTCCCAACCAATCTTAAGTTTCCAAACTGATGAAACCATTCGGCATTTTGTTTAATCAGCTCTTGGTTGTTACTGGATTCAATGTTGACAATTTTTTCATGACTAAAAACCTGATCAAAAGGATTTGGCTTAATATCATCTCTGATCCTTAAACTATGAAAATCCCAAGGATATGCAAAAGTTTTTAAATATTGCACAGATCTGTATGCACTGGGATATTCTGGTAACTGGGATCTTTGTACATTTTCCTCCTCTGATTTCCCAATCTGTGAATAATTGAAGTGCAAAATCAACTCCTCCTATGATCTGGTAATAATTTAGAATCATGAGGGTCTAGATCATCTCTTTAGTGTAAACAGTAGACCATAGATCAGTAAGGCTTCTGAAATAAAGCTTGACTTTCATGTTTGGTAAAGAAAAGATTTTTACCAAATTATCATCTAAGCCCAAGGAGATACCCATGTTCTTTGACTGCCATGCTTGGCACTTATGAATCCACATGTTTCTTCTGAGCCTTAATCCTACCACCTTTTTTATTTCTTTGGTTAAACAACTGGCATGGTTTTCTAAAATTTTGAATCTATCTACAAAAGTTGCAAAGCTATCATCTTCTGGTTTTTTACCTAGAATGTCGAAAACTGAATATGTACATGTTACATACATTTTGTTCATGTCTCTTGTCAAGGAATCTGTCAGGAAGTTTGAGTTACCTGGGATCCACTCAACTTCATAATCTAACGGCTGAAACCAGATCTGCCATGCTAATATTCTGGCTTTAGCAATTTGCCTTGAAATTTTGGCAGATAAAAAGTATTTGAAATTTTTGGAATCGGTTCTAACCAAAAACTTTACGAGTGTAAGATATACCTTAAATATTTGTATCCCATTGAAGATGGCTAATGTTTCCTTTTCAACAATGAAGCAATTCTTCTGACTAGATGTGAATTCTCCAGAAGCATATCCATAAAGATTCTCTTCAAGTTTACCTTTACTATTTTTTCTTTGTTCTAATAATACAGCAGCCCAAAAATCTAAAGAAGCATCTGTCTGCAGAATAAGAAAACCATCCCCTGGTGGTTGAAGCTTTGGTAGATGCTGACATTCCTCTTTCAAGCTTTTAATGGCTTCAGTTGCTTCTTGTGACCAACCTTGCTTTCATGTTTTCTGATAGGTGCTGTCTTCTCTGACAAATGTGGAATATATTTATGAAGATAATTCAAGACTCCCAAAAATCTTTGAATGGTCTTGGTATCCTTCAATTCATCAAGAAACTGAGTCAATTTGGTTAAAACATGAGGTTGCATTTGGATTGCTCCATTCGCAACATTAATTCCCAGAAAATCAATATCTTCTTGAAACAGAGACATTTTTATTTATTTATTTATTTTTTTTTTTATTTATTTTTATTATTTTTTTATTTTATTTATTTATTTATTTATTTATTTATTTATTAATTTTTTTATTTTTTTTTTAGTTTTATTTTTAATTTTTAATTATTTTTATTTTTTTTTTTTTTTTTTTTTTTTTTTTTTTTTTTTTTTTTTTTTTTTTTTCTGACAAGACTATTCCATGCTGCTGAACTTATTTTAAGAAAGTTTATAAATGCTCTAGATGAGTATGTATATCTGGGCTATGTACAAGAATATCATCTATATATGTAACAATAAAATCATATTTAGCAAAAATATAGTCCATTCTTCTCTGGAAGAATGCGGGGGCGTTTTTTGAGACCAAAGGGTACCACTTTCCATTGATAAAATCCTGCTGGGCAAATGAAAGCGGTTTTATGCCGATCCTCTGGTTGGATCTGAATCTGATAATATCCCGATTTCATATCAAACTTACTAAACACCTTGTTGTGCTGAATCTTCTGCATGATTGTCTCAGGCCTTGGTAATGGATAATTAAAACTTTGAGTAATAGCATTAAGAGGTTTATAATTGATTACCATCCTTGGCTTACCTCTTATTATTTCAGAATGATTCCTTACCAGAAATGCTGAGCAAGAATAATGAGATTCACTTGGCTCAATAAGCTGCATTTGTAGCAGTTCTTTTATCTGATTTTTTATCCCCTGCTCATCTGCTAGGGTACAGGGAATCATCTTACCTTTGACTCCATTATCATGCAAAGTGACGATTTCTTGCATCGGGCTCTCTGTTACCCAAAATTGTTGTGGGTTTTCAGAGCAACTCTTTGTTATAGCTCCAAATCTCACCATTATGGTTTGTGATGCTGCACTCATGGCCTAGGGCAACCCCTCCTTCCAGACCTGGTCCAAAATCTAAAAAACATGTTTTATTCCCTGTACGCGACATTTCCCTGAGTTAAACGGGTGTATACGCGGGTTCATACATACCCAACCCGCGTATATGTATTAAAACACTTAAAAAAATATAAAACTCCTTCTTTTCGGGCGGAGATCGCGGGTTTTACCTGCTGATCACCTGTTAGTGCCCGTGGCCTCAACTGTCCCCAACCAATTCCTAACTAAAAAACTACTTTGGAATTGGTATAAAATGACACCTAAGGGAAGGCCTAAGGGAGAGGAGAGTATAGAGAAAGGTTATTATATCGAGATTTCCCCCTGATCAGGTCTGAAGACCCTTGTGCCTTCTGCACTTCCCCCATCTTGTACAGGAAACCCTTGTTTCCTTGTGATTTGATGTTCATCCCTTAGTCATGACATCTTGGAGTGAGTATTGGAAGGTGACCTACTAGAGGCTTGAGGCGGGACGGATCCAGAAGGAGGCTGCGAGATGGATCCAGAAGGAGGCTGAGCTTTGAGCCTGCAGAAGTGGTTCAGGTGATATTTCTCTTTTTTCATACTATTCTATTTGTCTAATAAAGAAACACGTCTTGTTCCCGATACGCTTCTTTCTTTATGTTAATGATGTTCATATTTGAGTTTCATGTATGAAAGGATGTCTAAAAGTTTATAACTAACTCCTTTCTTATATAGCATAAAGATCATTTTTACATAAAGCTTTGTCCATATACTACTGCATTCCTTGGAATTGTTGTTTTTGCAGGGCAAAGGAGCGGAAGGGACTTGAAGAAGGATTTGCACCCTTGAGTAACTACCCAAACGTAGGACCTCAGGTATGTCCTTCTCACCTTAGAAATAGCTTTTTCTAGCATAATGGCTGTGTGTGCATGTTTCTTGATTTAGACAACTTTCAGTCTGCTAGGGTTCCACCCAAGAGCCTTAGGGGATAAAATCCCGCAACAGAACTGGCGACTCCGCTGGGGAACAACACTCTTGTTGTTCCTAGTTGGGCATTTGTCAAGCCTATCAGGGCTCAGTAGCTTGTTGGTTTATTGTTATTGTCTGGTCTATTTCTGATTTCTGAGTTTTACTAGTTTCTTGAGTCTCTTTTTTATTTTTCCTGAAATATTAGATACACACTGTTTTGTTTAGATACAGAAGCGTATAAACGCTTGTTATCTGAAGTGAACCCGCGTATATGCAGGTTTCCTCATAAACAGTCACGTATACATGCAGTCTGCACTGAATACAGTCGCGTATACCTGCAACTTTCAGGGTTTATAAACCTTTTTATCTCTGGAGTGTGTCTGGTGCTTTCAGTCAGTTTTAAACAGAGATCTTTGTCAGTATCAGTTCTCTGTTGTACAGCAAGCATCCTTACTCCGATTTCTCTCTAATTATAAGGAGTTTTGGTCTTTTTTTGTGTTTGCAAGTGTCATCATCTTTTTGCTTTAAACACGCAAGATTTCTTTATTGGAATCTTGACTTCCCTGAGTGATCAGAGCAGAAAGATTGTTGTCAATCTTTGTGTTCAACTTTGCTTCTTGGTGACTTTTTGTTTGCTTAACGAAATCGATTTTTATGACCAATTACTTCTTTGTTTCATCAAAGTTGTCATTTTGATACTTTCTTAAAACCGTCTTTTTGATCTTTTTTGGTCTTTGCTACCAAAGCTTTCCTTGCTGCCTTCCATTGTGAAAAGCCTTTTTGAGCACATTTGTTTTTTGTTGAGTTTTCATTCTTTGTTGGGTGTCAACTTACAAAAAGTGTTTCTTGCTTTTCATTTCAATTGTGAAGTGTCAGTTTTTGTTGAGAGCATTTTCAAAAAGACCCTTTTGTTGCTACTTTCAAGTGAACTTTTTGAAAAGTTTTAGTTTTGCTTTCTTGAATTTTCTTTTCATTTTGTTTCCTTTTGACTGAATGAAAGTGTTTCTTTGTTATCTTGAGTTTTGCTTTTAGTATTTAGACGAATTGTAGCATCTTTGATTCCATCTAAATATTGTAAGTGGCAAAAAGGAAATTTGATAAACAAAAATAACTTTCATTTCTTGTTAGAGTAGTCCTCAATCTTGCATCAAGCATTTAGTCTTGCATTAGGATAGATTTGCATCTCTTTTGGCATAAAATAGATTTGTTAACTTTTGAGTGTGAAGTTTGAATGAATAGAAAAGAAAAGAAAAAGTTTGTTTCATTAGAAGTTTCCTTCTGAACACTGTAGAAGATTACTTTTCATCGAAAAAAAATGACAAAGTGCATAAGCATATAGTTAAGTTTTATTAATCTTTTTTGTGTCAAAAAACACACCACTAGTTTCACTTCCACCATCCTTTGACTTAAAGAACAACCCTTAAAATCAAGCACTAATTAAAATCAACTAGAACTGTTTGATTTTAAGTTACACAAACAAGTTTTAGGATTTTAGGGCCTTGGAATAGGCGAGTGGAGAGTTAACTCTCCAAGGCCACATTAAACGTCAAAACATAGGAGTCTGATTAAAGAGAGAAAATCCAATAGCGTTAGGAAGACCAGGAAAGCTCCAGATCTGGGAGTTGAGTGCGAGGGTCTGTGAAGACAGGGAAGAGAGATACCCCCTCTCCTACTTGTCCGAACTTACCTCAAGACCATTCCGCCTGGCTTCTGTGACGAATTGGTGTCCTTAGTTGCCACTCCTAGGAAACTACATAGGTGGTTGCGGAGGGGAATCCCGTGGCACCTGAGGTCGACATTGTATCACTCTCAACAGCACTACTGGAGGGCACCCTTGAGAAGCTTGGGGGCTTGCACCGGCGCAGACTGTTGTTAGGAGGTCAGCGTAACTTCCTCTGATACCTTCGTTGATAGGCCTGGGCCCTCATCACCCTAGACTATCTTTGGAAGGCCCTTTATTTTCCACTTTCTCGTATTTTGGTGTCTGGTCCTAATCACCCGGAGTGGAAATACTTGGAAGTTGTTTTGATTGGCTGTATCTTTAGGGACTTTTTAGTGGGTGCTCTGTGCTCTTAATCGGCCTAACTTTAAATTTTTTGAGTCTTTAGTTAGATCTCTAAACAAAGAATTCAAAGTGGTTGACCGATCTCCCAGACGGTCTCGTAGACTTCGTGGTCTCTCGCCACCAAGTGCAGACCCTTCTCCGAGAAGGCGCAGAGGTAATAATACCGGTGGGTTCCGTCCCACTCCAATTGACGCATCGGGGATTGATCCTCCCCTCGGGGGAAATAGTATTGAAGCAACGCCTGGTACTTCCGGAGAACAAGAAAGGAACCCACCAGTTCCTTCTCAAGTTCCCTTACAAACAGAAGATAGTATTGAGGTAGAAGAACTTTCAGAGTTGTTAGCGGCTCCGAATTCTCCTCTACCGTCGAGTTATCCACACGTATTACAATACGTTGGAACTCCGTCGCAAAGACTGGCAAGTCCAGGTTACGCTACGCGCTTACCTTCGATGACCACCACGAGAAGCATGGCTTCTACTAGTGCTACGACTGCACAGACTCCTATATCTATGCAAGGAGGTGGAACTATTTCCATCCCCTCCGTCTCGTTATTCGGATCTTTTACTAGCACATCTGTTTTTGGGTCGACTTCCATTCCATCTACGAGTGGAAGTTCCCAAACAAATGCTTTCGGTTCTGGGTACTTCCCATTTGGCGCCCAATCATCGGGCATTCCTTCAGCTCCGTTCGGAGCCGCCACGTCCACAATGAGTGCGTCGGTTTCGTTCCAAGGTTTTCCATTTGGAAGTGGTCATATACCACATTCCAACCCTATGGTAGGATCTATGCCTTTTTCTTCTGTAGGACAAAGCAGCAATCCTTTCCGAGGTTGGAATAACCCTGGGCTTAGTAGTGCCGGAACTGGGAATCCATTCTACGGCCAATATGGGAACAGACCGTATACCACGGTTAGTTCATTCCAAAATATTCCTCCCCTAGCTTCGACTTGGAATCCATATCAGGGGTTGTCAACTCCTTACAGTCCTTTTGGAGGAAACTTAGCAGGGTTTAGTGGATATACGGCTGGATTTGGTCAAACTCTGAGATTTGTTGGGTCACAAGGTCTTCCTTTTGGCTCAACGGGTTCTACAGGATACTTCCGGCAGCCTGGTGCCTCCCAAAATCTAGGCCAATCTTTTCAGAGCTTCGGGACCGCCACCTAGTCAGGGTGGAATCCCAAAACCCCGCCTAGACTTCCGTTTCTGGCAACGTTAAACTTGCCAGACCTCACTAAGTTAACTAATGACCCAATAAACTACAATCCGGCCTGGCCTCCGGTCCTGACTAAACTCCCTTCGGATATTCCAAAATTCGAAGGGAAAAGTGGTGAGGGCCTGGACAACCACGTAACCACGTTTCACTTATGGTGCTCATCGAACTCCCTGATCGACGACACGGTTAGGTTGAGATTATTTCAACGCACCTTAACTGGTAACGTGGCTAAGTGGTATATAGAGTTTCCTGGGGGCAACTTTTCATCATTCGCCAACTTAACTAACATTTTCTTGAACCATTTTCAGTTGCCCGTCTGGTATGATGCCGGAACCGAACTGCTGGCTACTTTTCGTCAGGATAGGGCAACTCACATTTCTGATCACATACAGGAATGGAGACGGAGAAAGAGGCTTATTAAAGCCGAAATACCTCCGGAATACTGTCTCGAGTGGTTCTTGAAGTCTTTGGTACTTGAGATCTCCACGGACGTCTGCATGTCAGGGATCTTTTTCGAGGAGCAAGCCATTTTTAGGGCCCAGTAATTAGAACTGATCTACTCTCAGTCTGGGATCCTATCAAAATACTTGCCAGATGCTCCTGGATCTAAGGTCGATGTAGCTAAGCCGAAGCCAGGTCCCCATGCGGATGGCATTATTGGGTCAGTAGACACAAATACGGTGAACTTGTTGAATCAATTGCAGCAGTTGTCATTACAAACTACTTCTAACAAGCAAGTCACATCGTCTAATCCTTCCGCTTCCCAAACTTCTTCAATTAATGCCGTCCAATCGGATAATCCCAAAGGAAGTCAAAATTCCAATGGGAAAAAGAAAGGACGAGGTAAGAAAAAGAACCAGGATAGGAAGCCTGATGCAAACAAATCCGGCAATAATGCTGGTGGGGGTAGAAATGAGTCGAAAAAGAAAGTTAAGTTTCCATGCAAGCTATGCGGTGGAGACCATTTAACTCATCTTTTCCCTAAGATTGAAGACGCTTAGCGCTTGTTACGACAGCAAGGGACTTCCAGTTCCCAAGCTATGTTAACTAACCCTTTTCCCCAAGGGCAACAACTTCTTGCTGGCGCGAGTTCAAACCCTGGAACCTCCTCAGGGGGCAACCAGGAAGGGGAAAAATCTTCGAATGTTTTCATGATGGGTTCTAACGTCAACGTGGCTTCTCGGTCACATGATTACGGTGAAGCCGAAACTTCCAAGGATAAGGTTGTTCCCGGAAGCACTGACCTTCATATCGAGCGACCCTCTGTTGAGACTATACCACGGATGCCGAAAGGTTCCGCTAAACACGCGAAGATTAATCCTAATGCTAGGGTAGCCCAGAATTACTCCATTGTGGAGGATCTGGCCCAGAGTCCGTGTGCTATGTCCGCTTTAGAGGTTCTCCAGTCGTGTCCGACTCAGAGAAGCGCTTTACTTTCCGCCATAGGGGCAGTGGATCCAGCTAATTCTTTAGTGCTCACTTTTGACATGTTAAATGTCAAAAAGTGACTCCCTCATCACATGGCTTTTCAAGTAAAGTCTACATACCGGAAAATCAATATTTTCCGAACTGTTATTGATGAGGGGGCTTCCACATGCGTTATGTCGATGTCATGTTGGAAGGCTATCGGATCACCTTCGGTCGTTCCTTCACCTACCGTCTTGACTGCATTCGATGGCCATTCTCATAGGCCACACGGGATTATCCCGGCCTTTCCTATATTTGTTGGGGGGAAGGTCGTATAGAAGTGGAAGTCGTCGATGCCAACCTAGATTATAATCTCCTCCTAGGAAGTAACTGGGTGTATGAAATGGACGCCATCGTTTCGACTCTATTTCGTGTCATTTTCTTTCCTCATGAGGGGAGAATTGTAAAGGTGGATCAATTAGACTATGCTCCAGTTGATCCTAAAGCAACTTCTGACTCCACTATTCCGTTAGTGGATAACCCTCATCCGCCTACTGAGAATCTAGGAGTAGGGATGTACTCCTTGTTAATGGGTACCTTTGAGTTTCCCTCTCCTATAGCAAAAATTGATGCTATTTCATCATCTAGGGAGTTTTCTCGAGATGGGTTCTTTCGAACTCATTATTTTTTAGACCCCTAGACTTTGCCTTCACCTACGACCACATTAGTTGAAGGACAAGAGAATGGAATGGCATTCCCTATATCTGCAGCTAAGCTTAGATATCAGTCTATCGAGAACTCTGCAGAAGACCATTCTACTCCCTTTTCTGAAGAGGAGTTAGATGGCCATGTGGCCCCCGCTTGGAGCCTTAACTCCGCTTCCGCTTTGGACTGCTTGGATTTAGTCTTACCATCGGAAGAAGCGATTCTTGAGGTAATGATGGGTATAGATCGACCTTGGGAAGATTTACACCATCGTTCATACTTTCTTCCTCCATTGCAAGAGGTCGAGTCTAGATTCTCCGAGCTCAGTTCTAGCAATGTTTGTATGGTGTTAAACCCTTTGGATCCAGCACACGTTCGTGCCGAAGGTAACATGTTGGTAATTTCAAAAACGACACCTATAAACATCTCTAGGGACCTTAACGTAATAGAGAATATCTTCATCGGAGTTGAGTGTTCCCCTGAAGAAATTCAAATATACACTGACTTATTTAAAGAGTTTTGAGATGTATTTGCTTGGTCTTATGAGGAAATGCCTGGCATTTACCCATCTATAGTTCAGCATGAGATCAAGACGTACGAAAATGCTAGACCTGTTCGTCAGAGGCTTCGACTGGTCAACCCTAGGAAAGCAGCAGCTATCAAAGCGAAAGTAGAGAAGATGCTAAAGGTAGGTTTTATATACCCTGTTCCTCTTACTGATTGGGTTTCCAACCCAGTCCCCGTAGATAAAAAGCAAGGAACAATCCGAGTGTGCATTGATTTCAGGGACCTAAACAAGGCTTGTCCTGAGGAAAATTACCCCACGCCATTTATTGATCAGATTATCGACAAGTGTGCGGGTAATGAGATTTTCTCCTTCATGGATGGATTCTCTGGTTATAATCAAATTTCTATCCGTCCTGAAGACCAACACAAGACGGCTTTCATATGTCCCTGGGTTACCTTTGCATATTGAAAGATGCCTTTTGGTCTTAAAAATGCTGGAGCTACCTTTCAGCGGGCCATGTATTATGCTTTCCACGACATTAAGCATATCATCGAAGCATACTTAGATGATCTCGCTGCTCGTTCTCAGAAGAGGACTGATCATCCTAGTAACCTTCGAATGGTTTTTGAACGATGTCGTTTTTACAAAATCCGATTGAATCCCAACAAGTGCGTTTTCGCGGTTACATCTGGTCGATTGTTAGGGTTCATAGTGTCGAACGAAGGGATTCGAGTAGATCCCTTCAAGGTTGAGGTAATAGTTTGGTTGTCTCCCCCGTCTTCAATACGTCAACTTCAGAGTCTTCAAGGGAAGGCTAACTTCTTACGTTGGTTTATAGCAAATTATGCCGAGATTACTAAAGGGTTCATGCGGTTGTTACGTAAAGGAGTTCCATTTGTATGGGACAACTTTGCGCAATGATCATTTGATGCTTTGAAAAAAGCATTAGTCTCTACCCCGCTTTTGAGTCCACCAGATTATGGTAGAGACTTCCTTTTATATCTCGCAGCAGCAGAATCAAC